>CATOZT010000324.1:0-35930 GCA_954870665.1 Stratiomys singularior
AATCATCAATCATCAATCATCAATCATCAATCATCAATCATCAATCATCAATCATCAATCATCAATCATCAATCATCAATCATCAATCATCAATCATCAATCATCAATCATCAATCATCAATCATCAATCATCAATCATCAATCATCAATCATAAATCATCAATCATCAATCATCAATCATCAATCATCAATCATCAATCATTAATCATCAATCATTCAGTCATCAATCATCAATCGTCAATCATCAATCATCAATCATCAATTATCCATCATCAATCATCAATCATCAAACATCAATCATCAATCACCAATCATCAATCATCAACCATCAATCATCAATCATCAATCATCAATCATCAATCATCAATCATCAAACTTCAATCATCAATCATCAATCATCAATCATCAATCATCATCATCAATCATCAATTGTCAATCATCAATCATCAATCACCAATCATCAATCATCAATCATCAATCATCAATCATCAATCATCAATTATCAATCATTAATCATCAATCATGAATCATCAATCATCAATCGTCAATCATCAATCATCAATCATCAATCATCAATCATCAATCATCAATCATCAATCATCAATCATCAATCATCAATCATCAATCAGCAATCATCAATCATCAATTATCAATCATCAATCATCAATCATCAACCATCAAGCATCAATCACCAATCATCAATCATCAATCATCAATCATCAATTATCAATCCACAACCATGAATCATCAATGATCAATGATCGATCATCAATCATCAATCAGCAATCGTCAATCTTCAATCGTCAACTAAGAATCACCAATCATCAATCATCAATAGTCAATCATCAATCATCAATCATCAATCAATACTTTTCTAGCATCAATCATAAATCATAAATCATCAATCATCAATCATCAATCATCAATCATCAATCATCAATCATCATTCGTCAACTAAGAATAACCAATCATCAATCATCAATCATCAATCATCATCATCATCATCAATCATCAATCATCAATCATCAATCATCAATCATCAATCATCAATCATCAATTATCAATTATCAATCATCAATCATCAATCACCAATCATCAATCATCAATCATCAATCATCAATCATCAATCATCAATCATCAATCATCAATCATCAATCATCAATCATCAATCATCAATCATCAATCATCAATCATCGATCATCAATCATCAATTATCAATCATAAATCATCAATCATCAATCATCAATCATCAATCATCAATCATCAATCATCAATCATCAATCATCAATCATCAATCATCAATCATCAATCATCAATCATCAACCATCAAGCATCAATCATCAATCATCAACCATCAATTATGAATCCACAATCATCAATCATCAATCAACAATCATCAATCATCAATCATCAATCATCAATCAATACTTTTCTATCATCAATCATCAATCATAAATCATCAATCATCAATCATCAATCATCATTCGTCAACTAAGAATAACCAATCATCAATCATCAATCATCAATCATCAATCATCAATCAACAATCATCAATCATCAATCATCAATCATCAATCATCAATCATCAATCATCAATCATCAATCATCAACCATCAAGCATCAATCATCAATCATCAACCATCAATTATGAATCCACAATCATCAATCATCAATCATTAATCATCAATCATCAATCATCAATCAACAACCATCAATCATCAATCATGAATCATCAATCATCAATCACCAATCATCAATCATCAATCATCAATCATGAATCATGAATCATGAATCATGAATCATGAATCACGAATCATCAATCATCACTCATCAATCATTAATCATCAATCATCAATCATCAATCATCAATCATCAATCATCAATCATCAATCATCAATCATCAATCACAAATCATCAATTATCAATCATCAATCACAATCATCAATCATCAATCATCAATCATCAATCATCAATCATCAATCATCAATCATCAATCATCAATCATCAATCATCAATCATCAATCAATCATCAATCATCAATCATCAATCATCAATCATCAATCATCAATAATCAATCATCAATCATCAGTCATCAATCATCAATCATCAATCATTAATCATCAATCATCAATCATCAATCATCAATCATCAATCATCAATCATCAATCATCAATCATCAATTATCAATCATCAATCATCAATCATCAATCATCAATCACCAATAATCAATCATCAACCATCAATCATCAATCATCAATCATCAATCATCAATCATCAATCATCAATCATCAATCATCAATCATCAATGATCAATCATGAACCATCAATCATCAATCATCAATTATCAATCATCAATCATCAATCATCAATCATCAATCATCAATCATCAATCATCAATCATCAATCATCAATCATCAATCATCAATCATCATCATCAATCATCAATCATCAATCATCAATCATCAATCATCAAACATCAATCATCAATCATCAATCATCAATCATCAATTATCAATCATCAATCATCAATCATCAATCATCAATCATCAATCATCAATCACCAATCATCAATCATCAATCATCAATCATCAATCATAAATCATCAATCATCAATCACCAATCATCAATTATCAATCATCAATCATCAATCATCAATCATCAATCATCAATCATCAATCATCAATCATCAATCATCAATCATCAATCATCAATCATCAGTCATCAATCATCAATCATCAATCATTAATCATCAATCATCAATCATCAGTCATCAATCATCAATCATCAATCATCAATCATCAATCATCAATCATCAATCATCAATCATCAATCATCAATCATCAATTATCAATCATCAATCATCAATCATCAATCGCCAATCATCAATCATCAACCATCAATCATCAATCATCAATCATCAATCATCAATCATCAATCATCAATCATCAATCATCAATCATCAATCATCAATCATCAATCATCAATCATCAATCATCAATCATCAATCATCAATCATCAATCATCAATCATAAATCATCAATCATCAATCATCAATCATCTATCATCAATCATCAATCATCAATCATCAATCATCAATCATCAATCATCAATCATCAATCATCAAACATCAATTATCAATCATCAATCATCAATCATCAATCATCAATCATCAATCATCAATCATCAATCATCAATCACCAATCATCAATCATCAATCATCAATCATCAATCATCAATCATGAATCATGAATCATGAATCACGAATCATCAATCATCACTCATCAATCATTAATCATTAATCATCAATCATCAATCATCAATCATCAATCATCAATCATCAATCATCAATCATCAATCATCAATCATCAATCATCAATCATCAATCATCAATCATCAATCATCAATCATCAATCATCAATCACCAATCATCACCATCAATCATCAATCATGAATTATGATTCATCATTCATCAATCATCAATCATCAATCATCAATCATCAATCATCAATCATCAATAATCAATCATCAATCATCAATCATCAATCACCAATCATCAATCATCAACCATCAACCATCAACCATTAATCATCAATCATCAATCATCAATCATCAATCATCATCATCAATCATCAATCATCAATCATCAATCATCAATCATCAATCATCAATCATCAATCATCAATCATCAATCATCAATCATCAATCATCAATCATCAATCATCAATCATCAATCATCAATCATCAATCATCAATCCTCAATCATCAATCATCAACCATTAATTATCAATACACAATCATCAATCATCAATCATTAATCATCAATCATCAACCATCAATCATCAATTATGAATCCACAATCATCAATCATCAATCATCAATCATCAATCATCAATCATCAATCATATATTATCAATCATGAATCGTCAAAAATTAATCACCATCATCAATTATTAATCATCAATCATCAAGCATCAAGCATCAATCATCAATCATCAGTCATCAATCATCAATCATCAATCATTAATCATCAATCTTCAATCATCAATCATCAATCATTAATCACCAATCATCAATCATCAATCATCAATCATCAGTCATATATCATCAATCATCAATCATTAATCATCAATCATCAATCATCAGTCATCAATCATCAATCATCAATTATCAATCATCAATCATCAATCATCAATCATCAATCATCAATCATCAATCATCAAACATCAATCATCAATCATCAATCATCAATCATCAATCATCAAACATCAATCATCAATCATCAATCATCAATAATCAATTATCAATCATCAATCATCAATCATCAATCATCAATCATCAATCATCAATCACCAATCATCAATCATCAATCATCAATCATCAATCATCAATCATCAATCATCAATCATGAATCATGAATCATGAATCATGATTCATGAATCATGAATCATGAATCACGAATCATCAATCATCACTCATCAATCATTAATCATTAATCATCAATCATCAATCATCAATCATCAATCATCAATCATCAATCATCAATCATCAATCATCAATCATCAATCATCAATCATCAATCACCAATCATCAATTATCAATCATCAATCATCAATCATCAATCATCAATCATCAATTATCAATCATCAATCATCAATCATCAATCATCAATCATCAACCATCAATCATCAATCAGCAATCATCAATCATCAATCATCAATCATCAATCATCAATCATCAATCATCAATCATCAATCATCAATCATCAATCATCAATCATCAATCATCAGTCATCAATCATCAATCATCAATCATTAATCATCAATCATCAATCACCAATCATCAATTATCAATCATCAATCATCAATCATCAATCATCAATCATCAATCATCAATCATCAATCATCAATCATCAATCATCAATCATCAATCATCAATCATCCATCATCAATCATCAATTATCTTTCATCAATCATCAATCATCAATCATCAATCATCAATCATCAACCATCAATCATCAATCATGAATTATGATTCATCAATCATCAATCATCAATCATCAATCATCAATCATCAATCATCAATCATCAATAATCAATCATCAATCATCAATCATCAATCATCAATCATCAATCATCAATCATTAATCATCAATCATCAATCATCAATCATCAATCATCAATCATCAATCAGCAATCATCAATCATCAATCATCAATCATCAATCATCAATCATCAATTATCAATCATCAATCATCAATCATCAATCATCAATTATCAATCATCAATCCTCAATCATCAATCATCAACCATTAATTATCAATCCACAATCATCAATCATCAATCATTAATCATCAATCATCAACCATCAACCATCAACCATCAATCATCAATCATCAATCATCAATTATCAATCATCAATCATCAATCATCAATCATCAATCTTCAATCATCAATCATCAATCATTAATCATCAATCATCAATCATCAATCATCAATCATCAATCATCAATCATCAATCATCAATCATCAATCATCAATCATCAATCATCAATTATCAATCATCAATCATCAATCATCAATCATCAATCAGCAATCATCAATCATCAATCATCAATCATCAATCATCAATCATCAATCATCAATCATCAATCATCAATCATCAATCATCAATCATCAATCATCAATCATCAATCATCAATCATCAATCATCAGTCATCAATCATCAATCATCAATCATTAATCATCAATCATCAATCATCAATCACCAATCATCAATTATCAATCATCAATCATCAATCATCAATCATCAATCATCAATCATCAATCATCAATCATCAATCATCATTCATCAATCATCAATCATCAATCATCAATCATCAATCATCAATCATCAATCATCAATCATCAATCATCAATCATCAATCATCAATCATCAATCATCAATTATCAATCATCAATCATCAATCATCAATCATCAATCATCAACCATCAATCATCAATCATGAATTATGATTCATCAATCATCAACCATCAATCATCAATCATCAATCATCAATCATCAATAATCAATCATCAATCATCAATCATCAATCATCAATCATCAATCATCAATCATCAATCATCAATTATCAATCATCAATCATCAATCATCAATCATCAATCATCAATCATCAATCATCAATCATCAATCATCAATCATCAATCATCTATCATCAATCATCAATCATCAATCATCAATCATCAATCATCAATCATCAATCATCAATCATCAATCATCAATCATCAATCATCAATCATCAATCATCAATCATCAATCATCAATCATCAATCAGCAATCATCAATCATCAATCATCAATCATCAATCATCAATTATCAATCATCAATCATCAATTATCAATCATCAATCATCAATCATCAATCATCAATCATCAATCATCAATCATCAATCATCAATCATCAATCATCAATCATCAATCATCAATCATCAATCATCAATCATCAATCATCAATCATCAATCATCAATCATCAATCATCAATCATCAATCATCAATCATCAAACATCAATCATCAATCATCAATCATCAATCATCAATCATCAATCATCAGTTATCAATCATCAATCATCAATCATCAATCATCAATCATCAATCATCAATCATCAATCATCAATCATCAATCATCAATCATCAAACATCAATCATCAATCATCAATCATCAATCATCAATCATCAATCATCAATCATCAATTATCAATCATCAATCATCAAGCATCAATCATCAATCATCAATCACCAATCATCAATCATCAATCATCAATCATGAATCATGAATCATGAATCATGAATCATGAATCATGAATCATGATTCATGAATCATGAATCATGAATCACGAATCATCAATCATCACTCATCAATCATTAATCATTAATCATCAATCATCAATCATCAATCATCAATCATCAATCATCAATCATCAATCATCAATCATCAATCACTAATCATCAATTATCAACCATCAATCATCAATCATCAATCATCAATCATCAATCATCAATCATCAATCATCAATCATCAATCATCAATCATCAATCAGCAATCATCAATCATCCATCATCAATTATATTTCATCAATCATCAATCATCAACCATCAATCATCAATCATGAATTATGATTCATCAATCATCAATCATCAATCATCAATCATCAATCATCAATCATCAATCATCAATAATCAATCATCAATCATCAATCATCAATCATCAATCACCAATCACCAATCATCAATCATCAACCATCAACCATCAACCATCAATCATCAATCATCAATCATCAATCATCAATCGTCAATCATCAATCATCAATCATCAATCATCAATCATCAATCATCAATCATCAATCATCAATCATCAATCATCAATCATCAATCATCAATCATCAATCATCAATCATCAATCATCAATCATCAATCATCAATCATCAATCATCAATCATCAATCCTCAATCATCAATCATCAACCATTAATTATCAATCCACAATCATTATCAATTATCAATCATTAATCATCAATCATCAATCATCAATCCTCAATCATCAATCATCATGCATTAATTATCAATCCACAATCATCAATCATCAATCATTAATCAACCATCAATCACAAATCATCAATCATAACTCATCAATCATCAATCATAAACCATCAATCATCAATCATCACTCATCAATCATCAATCATCAATCATTAATCATCAATCATCAATCATCAATCATCAATCATCAATCATCAATCATCAATCATCAATCATCAATCATCAATCATCAATCATCAATCATCAATCATCAATCATCAATCATCAATCATCAATCATCAATCATCAATCATCAATCATCAATCATCAATCATCAATCATCAATCATCAATCATCAATCATCAATCATCAATCATCAATCATGAATCATGAATCATGAGCCATGAATCATGAATCACCAATCATCAATCATCAATCATCAATCATTAATCATTAATCATCAATCATCAATCATCAATCATCAATCATCAATCATCAATCATCAATCATCAATCATCAATCATCAATCATCAATCATCAATCATCAATCAGCAATCATCAATTATCAATCATCAATCATCAATCATCAATCATAACTCATCAATCATCAATCATAAAACATCAATCATCAATCATCAATCATCACTCATCAATCATCCATCATCAATCATCAATCATCAACCATCAATCATCAATCATCAATCATCAATCATCAATCATCAATCATCAGTCATCAATCATCAATCATCAATCATCAATCATCAATCATCAAACATCAATCATCAACCATCAATCATCAATCATCAATCATCAATCATCAATCCTCAATCATCAATCATCAATCATCAATCCACAATCATCAATCATCAATAATCAATCATCAATCATCAATCATCAATCATCAATCATCAATCACCAATCATCAATCATCAATCATCAATCATCAATCATCAATCATCAATCATCAATCATCAATCATCAATCATCAATCATCAATCATCGATCATCAATCATCAATCATCAATCATCAATCATCAATCATCAATCATCAATCATCAATCATCAATCATCAATCATCAATAATCAATCATCAATCATCAATCATCAATCATCAATCATCAATCATCAATCATCAATCAGCAATCATCAATCATCAATCATCAATCATCAATCATCAATCATCAATCATCAATCATCAATCATCAATCATCAATCATCAATCATCAATCATCAATCATCAATCATCAATCATCAATCATCAATCATCAATCATCAATCATCAATCATCAATCACCAATCACCAATCATCAATCATCAATCATCAATCATCAATCATCAATCATCAATCATCAATCATCAATCATCAATCATCAATCAGCAATCATCAATCATCAATCATCAATCATCAATCATCAATCATCAATTATCAATCATCAATCATCAATTATCAATCATCAATCATCAATCATCAATCATCAATCATCAATCATCAATCATCAATCATCAATCATCAATCATCAATCATCAATCATCAATCATCAATCATCAATCATCAATCATCATTTATCAATCATCAAACATCAATCATCAATCATCAATCATCAATCATCAATCATCAATCATCAATCAACAATCATCAATCATCAATCATCAATCATCAATTATCAATCATCAATCATCAATCATCAATCATCAATCATCAATCATCAATCATCAATCATCAATCATCAATCATCAATCATCAATCATCAATCATCAATCATCAATCATCAGTCATCAATCATCAATCATCAATCATTAATCATCAATCATCAATCATCAGTCATCAATCATCAATCATCAATCATCAATCATCAATCATCAATTATCAATCATCAATCATCAATCATCAATCACCAATCATCAATCATCAACCATCAATCATCAATCATCAATCATCAATCATCAATCATCAATCATCAATCATCAATCATCAATCATCAATCATCAATCATCAATCATCAATCATCAATCATCAATCATCAATCATCAATCATCAAATATCAATCATCAATCATCAATCATCAATCATCAATCATCAATTATCAATCATCAATCATCAATCATCAATCATCAATCATCAATCACCAATCATCAATCATCAATCATCAATCATGAATCATGAATCATGAATCATCAATCATCAATCATGAATCATGAATCATCAATCATGAATCATGATTCATGAATCATGAATCATGAATCACGAATCATCAATCATCACTCATCAATCATTAATCATTAATCATCAATCATCAATCATCAATCATCAATCATCAATCATCAATCATCAATCATCAATCATCAATCATCAATCATCAATCATCAATCATCAATCATCAATCATCAATCATCAATCATCAATCATCAATCATCAATCATCAATCATCAATCACCAATCATCAATTATCAATCATCAATCATCAATCATCAATCAACAATCATCAATCATCAATCATCAATCATCAATCATCAATCATCAATCATCCATCATCAATCATCAATTATCTTTCATCAATCATCAATCATCAATCATCAACCATCAATCATCAATCATGAATTATGATTCATCAATCATCAATCATCAATCATCAATCATCAATCATCAATCATCAATCATCAATCATCAATCATCAATCATCAATCATCAATCATCAATCATCAATAATCAATCATCAATAATCAATCATCAATCATCAATCATCAATCATCAATCATCAATCACCAATCATCAATCATCAACCATCAATCATCAATCATCAATCATCAATCATCAATCATCAATCATCAATCATCAATCATCAATCATCAATCATCAATCATCAATCATCAATCATCAATCATCAATCATCAAATATCAATCATCAATCATCAATCATCAATCATCAATTATCAATCATCAATCATCAATCATCAATCATCAATCACCAATCATCAATCATCAATCATCAATCATGAATCATGAATCATGAATCATCAATCATCAATCATGAATCATGAATCATGAATCATGAATCATGATTCATGAATCATGAATCATGAATCACGAATCATCAATCATCACTCATCAATCATTAATCATTAATCATCAATCATCAATCATCAATCATCAATCATCAATCATCAATCATCAATCATCAATCATCAATCATCAATCATCAATCATCAATCATCAATCACCAATCATCAATTATCAATCATCAATCATCAATCATCAATCATCAATCATCAATCATCAATCATCAATCATCAATCATCAATCATCCATCATCAATCATCAATTATCTTTCATCAATCATCAATAATCAATCATCAACCATCAATCATCAATCATGAATTATGATTCATCAATCATCAATCATCAATCATCAATCATGAATCATCAATCATCAATAATCAATCATCAATCATCAATCATCAATCATCAATCATCAATCACCAATCATCAATCATCAACCATCAACCATCAATCATCAATCATCAATCATCAATCATCAATCATCAATCATCAATCATCAATCATCAGTCATCAATCATCAATCATCAATCATCAATCATCAATCATCAATCATCAATCAGCAATCATCAATCATCAATCATCAATCATCAATCATCAATCATCAATCATCAATCATCAATCATCAATCATCAATCATCAATCATCAATTATCAATCATCAATCATCAATCATCAATCATCAATCTTCAATCATCAATCATCAATCATCAATCATTAATCATCAACCATCAATCATCAATCATCAATCATCAATCATCAATCATCAACCATTAATTATCAATCCACAATCATCAATCATCAATCATCAATCATCAATCATCAATCATCAATCATCAATCATCAATCATCAATCATCAATCATCAATCATATATTATCAATCATCAATCGTCAAACATTAATCACCAATCACCAATCATCAATCATTAATCATCAATCATCAAGCATGAAGCATCAAGCATCAATCATCAATCATCAATCATCAATCATCAATCATCAATCATCAATCATCAATCATCAATCATCAATCATCAATCATCAATCATCAATCATCAATCATCAATCATCAATCATCAAGCATCAATCATCAATAATCAATCATGAATCATGAATCATGAGTCATGAATCATGAATCACCAATCATCAATCATCAGTCATCAATCATTAATCATTAATCATCAATCATCAATCATCAATCATCAATCATCAATCATCAATCATCAATCATCAATCATCAATCATCAATCATCAATCATCAATCATCAATCATCAATCATCAATCATCAATCATCAATCATCAATCATCAATCATCAATCATCAATCATCAATCATCAATCATCAATCAGCAATCATCAATTATCAATCATCAATCATCAATCAAATATCACAAATCATCAATCATAACTCATCAATCATCAATCATAAAACATCAATCATCAATCATCAATCATCACTCATCAATCATCAATCATCAATCATCAATCATCAACCATCAATCATCAATCATCAATCATCAATCATCAGTCATCAATCATCAATCATCAATCATCAATCATCAATCATCAAACATCAATCATCAACCATCAATCATCAATCATCAATCATCAATCATCAATCATCAATCATCAATCATCAATCATCAATCATCAATCCTCAATCATCAATCATCAACCATTAATTATCAATCCACAATCATCAATCATCACTCATCAATCATCAGTCATCAATCACCAATCATCAATCATCAATCATCAATCATCAATCATCAATCATCAATCATCAATCATCAATCATCAATCATCAATCATCAATCATCAATCATCAATCATCAATCATCAATCATCAATCATCAATCATCAATCATCAATCATCAATCATCAATCATCAATCATCAATCATCAATCATCAATCATCAATCATCAATCATCAATCATCAATCATCAATCATCATTCATCAATCATCAATCATCAATCAGCAATCATCAATCATAAATCATCAATCATCAATCATCAATCATCAATCATCAATCATCAATCATCAATCATCAATCATCAATCATCAATCATCAATCATCAATCATCAATCATCAACCATCAATCATCAATCACAAATCATCAATCATAACTCATCAATCATCAATCATAAACCATCAATCATCAATCATCAATCATTACTCATCAATCATCAATCATCAATCATCAATCATTAATCATCAATCATCAATCATCAATCATCAATCATCAATCATCAATCATCGAACATCAATCATCAATCATCAATCATCAATCATCAATCATCAATCATCAATCATCAATCATCAATCATCAATCATCAATCATCAATCATCAATCATCAATCATCAATCATCAATCATCAATCATCAATTATCAATCATCAATCATCAATCATCAATCATCAATCATCGATCATCAATCATCAATCATCAATCATCAATCATCAATCATCAATCATCAATCATCAATCATCAATCATCAATCATCAATCATCATTCATCAATCATCAATCATCAATTATCAATCATCAATCATCAATCATCAATCATCAATCATCAATCAGCAATCATCAATCTTCAATCATCAATCATCAATCATCGATCATGAATCATGAATCATGAATCATGAGTAATGAATCATGAATCACCAATCATCAATCATCAATCATCAATCATTTATCATTAATCATCAATCATCAATCATCAATCATCAATCATCAATCATCAATCATCAAACACCAATCATCAATCATCAATCATCAATCATCAATCATCAATCATCAATCAGCAATCATCAATTATCAATCATCAATCATCAATAATCAATCACAAATCATCAATCATAACTCATCAATCATCAATCATAAAACATCAATCAACAATCATCAATCATCACTCATCAATCATCAATCCTCAATCATCAATCATCAATCATCAACCATCAATCATCAATCATCAATCATCAATCATCAGTCATCAATCATCAATCATCAATCATCAATCATCAATCATCAATCATCAAACATCAATCATCAACCATCAATCATCAATCATCAATCATCAATCATCAATCATCAATCATCAATCCTCAATCATCAATCATCAACCATTAATTATCAATCCACAATCATCAATCATCAATCATCAATCATCAGTCATCAATCTTCAATCATCAATCATCAATCATCAATCATCAATCATCAATCATCAATCATCAATCATCAATCATCAATCATCAATCATCAATCATCAATCATCAATCATCAATCATCAATCATCAATCATCAATCATCAATCATGAATCATCCATCATCAATCATCAATCATCAATCATCAATCATCAATCATCAATCATCAATCATCAATCATCAATCATCATTCATCAATCATCAATCATCAATCAGCAATCATCAATCATCAATCACCAATCATCAATCATCAATCATCAATCATCAATCATCAATCATCAATCATCAATCATCAATCATCAATCATCAATCATCAATCATCAATCATCAATCATCAATCATCAATCATCAATCATCAATCATCAATCATCAATCATCAATCATCAATCATCAATCATCAATCATCAATCATCAATCATCAATCATCAATCATCAATCATCGATCATCAATCACCAATCATCAATCATCAATCATTAATCATCAATCATCAATCATCAATCATCAATCATCAATCAGCAATCATCAATCATCAATCATCAATCATCAATCATCAATTATCTATCATCAATCATCAATCATCAATTATCATTCATCAATCATCAAATATCAATCATCAATCATCAATCATCAATCATCAATCATCAATCATCAATCATCAATCATCAATTATCAATCATCAAACATCAATCATCAATCATCAATCATCAATCATCAATCATCAATCATCAATCATCAATCATCAATCATCAATCATCAATCTTCAATCATCAATCATCAATCAACAATCATCAATCTTCAATCATCAATAATCAATCAGCAATCATCAATCATCAATCATCAATCATCAATCATCAATCATCAATCATCAATTATCAATCATCAATCATCAATCATCAATCATCAATCATCAATCATCAATCATCAATCATCAATCATCAATCATCAATCATCAATCATCAATCATCAATCATCAATCATCAATCATCAATCATCAATCATCAATCATCAATCATCAATCATCAACCATCAATAATCAATCACAAATCATCAAACATAACTCATCAATCATCAATCATAAACCATCAATCATCAATCATCAATCATTACTCATCAATCATCAATCATCAATCATCAATCATTAATCATCAATCATCAATCATCAATCATCAATCATCAATCATCAATCATCAATCATCGAACATCAATCATCAATCATCAATCATCAATCATCAATCATCAATCATCAATCATCAATCATCAATCATCAATCATCAATCATCAATCATCAATCATCAATCATCAATCATCAATCATCAATCATCAATCATCAATCATCAATCATCAATCATCAATCATCGATCATCAATCATCAATCATCAATCATCAATCATCAATCATCAATCATCAATCATCAATCATCAATCATCATTCATCAATCATCAATCATTAATCATCAATCATCAATCATCAATCATCAATCATCAATCATCAATCATCAATCATCAATCATCAATCATCAATCATCAATCAGCAATCATCAATCTTCAATCATCAATCATCAATCATCGATCATGAATCATGAATCATGAATCATGAGTAATGAATCATGAATCACCAATCATCAATCATCAATCATCAATCATTTATCATTAATCATCAATCATCAATCATCAATCATCAATCATCAATCATCAATCATCAATCACCAATCATCAATCATCAATCATCAATCATCAATCATCAATCATCAATCATCAATCATCAATCAGCAATCATCAATTATCAATCATCAATCATCAATCACAAATCATCAATCATAACTCATCAATCATCAATCATAAAACATCAATCAACAATCATCAATCATCACTCATCAATCCTCAATCATCAATCATCAATCATCAACCATCAATCATCAATCATCAATCATCAATCATCAGTCATCAATCATCAATCATCAATCATCAATCATCAATCATCAAACATCAATCATCAACCATCAATCATCAATCATCAATCATCAATCATCAATCATCAATCATCAATCATCAATCCTCAATCATCAATCATCAACCATTAATTATCAATCCACAATCATCAATCATCAATCATCAATCATCAGTCATCAATCACCAATCATCAATCATCAATCATCAATCATCAATCATCAATCATCAATCATCAATCATCAATCATCAATCATCAATCATCAATCATCAATCATCAATCATCAATCATCAATCATCAATCATCAATCATCAATCATCAATCATCAATCATCAATCATCAATCATCATTCATCAATCATCAATCATCAATCAGCAATCATCAATCATCAAACACCAATCATCAATCATCAATCATCAATCATCAATCATCAATCATCAATCATCAATCATCAATCATCAATCATCAATCATCAATCATCAATCATCAATCATCAATCATCAATCATCAATCATCACTCATCAATCATCAATCATCAATCATCAATCATCAATCATCAATCATCAATTATCAATCATCAATCATCAATCATCAATCATCGATCATCAATCACCAATCATCAATCATCAATCATTAATCATCAATCATCAATCATCAATCATCAATCATCAATCATCAATCAGCAATCATCAATCATCAATCATCAATCATCAATCATCAATTATCTATCATCAATCATCAATTATCAATCATCAATCATCAAACATCAATCATCAATCATCAATCATCAATCATCAATCATCAATCATCAATCATCAATCATCAATCATCAATCATCAATCATCAATTATCAATCATCAAACATCAATCATCAATCATCAATCATCAATCATCAATCATCAATCATCAATCATCAATCATCAATCTTCAATCATCAATCATCAATCAACAATCATCAATCTTCAATCATCAATAATCAATCAGCAATCATCAATCATCAATCATCAATCATCAATCATCAATCATCAATCATCAATCATCAATTATCAATCATCAATCATCAATCATCAATCATCAATCATCAATCATCAATCATCAATCATCAATCATCAATCAACAATCTTCAATCATCAATCATGAATCATGAATCATGAATCATGAGTCATGAATCATGAATCACCAAACATCAATCATCAATCATCAATCATTAATCATTAATCATCAATCATCAATCATCAATCATCAATCATCAATCATCAATCATCAATCATCAATCATCAATCATCAATCATCAATCATCAATCATCAATCATCAATCATCAATCATCAATCATCAATCATCAATCATAAATCATCAATCATCAATCATCAATCATCAATCATCAATCAGCAATCATCAATTATCAATCATCAATCATCAATTATCAATCATCAATCACAATTCATCAATCATAACTCATCAATCATCAATCATAAACCATCAATCATCAATCATCAATCATCACTCATCAATCATCAATCATCAATCATCAACCATCAATCATCAATCATCAATCATCAATCATCAACCATCAATCATCAATCATCAATCATCAATCATCAATCATCAATCATCAATCATCAATCATCAATCATCAATCATCAATCATCAATCATCAATCATCAATCATCAATCATCAATCATCAATCATCAATCATCAAACATCAATCATCAACCATCAATCATCAATCATCAATCATCAATCATCAATCCTCAATCATCAATCATCAACCATTAATTATCAGTCCACAATCATCAATCTTCAATCATCAATCATCAATCATCAATCATAAATCACCAATCATCAATCATCAATAATCAATCATCAATCATCAATCATCAATCATCAATCATCAATCATCAATCATCAATCATCAATCATCATTCAGCAATCATCAATCATCAATCATCAATCATCAATCATCAATCATCAATCATCAATCATCAATCATCAATCATCAATCATCAATCATCAATCATCAATCATCAATCATCAATCATCAATCATCAATCATCAATCATCAATCATCAATCATCAATCATCAATCATCAATCATCAATCATCAATCATCAATCATCAATCATCAATCATCAATCATCAATCATCAATCATCAATCATCAATCATCAATCATCAATCATCAATCATCAATCATCAATCATCAATCATCAATCATCAATCACCAATCATCAATCATCAATCATCAATCATCAATCATCAATCATCAATCATCAATCATCAATCATCAACCATCAATCAGCAATCATCAATCATTAATCATCAATCATCAATCATTAATCATCAATCATCAATCATCAATCATCAATCATCAATCATCAATAATCAATCATCAATCATCAATCATCAATCAGCAACCATCAGTCATCAATCATCAATCATCAATCATCAATCATTAATCATCAATCATCAATCATCAATCATCAATCATCAATCATCAATCATCAATCATCAATCATCAATCATCAATCATCAATCATCAATCATCAATCATCAATCATCAATCATCAATCATCAATCATCAATCATCAATCATCAATCATCAATCACCAATCATCAATCATCAATCATCAATCATCAATCATCAATCATCAATCATCAATCATCAATCATCAATCATCAATCATCAATCGTCAATCATCAATCATCAATCATCAATCATCAATCATCAATCATCAATCATAAATCATCAATCATCAATCATCAATCATCAATCATCAATCATCAATTATCAATTTTCAATCCACAACCATGAATCATCAATGATCAATGATCGATCATCAAACATCAATCAGCAATCATCAATCATCAATCATCAATCGTCAACTAAGAATAACCAATCATCAATCATCAATCATCAATCATCAATCATCAATCATCAATCATCAATCATCAATCATCAATCATCAATCATCAATCATCAATCATCAATCATCAATCATCAATCATCAATCATCAATCATCAATCATCAATCATCAATCATCAATTATCAATCATCAATCATCAATCATCAATCATCAATCATCAATCATCAATCATCAATCATCAATCATCAATCATCAATCATTAATCATCAATAATCAATCATCAATCATCAATCATCAATCATCAATCATCAATTATCAATCATCAATCATCAATCATCAATCATCAATCATCAATCATCAATCATCAATCATTAATCATCAATCATCAATCATCAATCATCAATCATCATTCATAAATCATCATTCATCAATCATCAATCATCAATCATCAATCATCAATCATCAATCATCAATCATCAATCATCAATCATCAATCATCAATCATCAATCATCAATCATCAATCATCAATCATCAATCATCAATCATCAATCATCAATCATCAATCATCAACCATCAATCATCAATCATCAATCATCAATCATCAATCATCAATCATCAATTATCAATTATCAATCATTAATCATCAATCATCAATCATCAATCATCAATTATCAATCATCAATCATCAATCATCAATCATCAATCATCAATCATCAATCATCAACCATCAAGCATCAATCATCAATCATCAATCATCAATTATCGATTCACAACCATGAATCATCAATGATCAATGATCGATCATCAATCATCAATAAGCATCAATCAATCTTCAATCGTCATCTTAGAATCACCAATCATCAATCATCAATAGTCAATCATCAATCATCAATCATCAATCATCAATCAATACTTTTCTATCATCAATCATCAATCATCAATCATCAACCATCAATAATGAATCCACAATCATCAATCATCAATCATCAATCATCAATCATCAACCATCAATTATGAATCCACAATCATCAATCATCAATCATCAATCGTCAATCACCTATTATCTATCATCAATCATGAATCATTTATCTTCAATCATCAATCATCAATCATCAATCATCAATCATCAATCATCAATCATCAATCATCAATCATCACTCATCAACCATCAGTTATGAATCAACAATCATCAACCATCAATCATCAATCATCAATCATCAATCATCAATCATCAATCATCAATCGTCAATCACCAATGATCTATCATCAATCATGAATCATTTATCTACAATCATCAATAATCAATCATCAATTATCAATCATCAATCATCAATTATCAATCATCAATTATCAAT
Source organism: Stratiomys singularior (assembly GCA_954870665.1). Classification (NCBI taxonomy): domain Eukaryota; kingdom Metazoa; phylum Arthropoda; class Insecta; order Diptera; family Stratiomyidae; genus Stratiomys; species Stratiomys singularior. The sequence continues at coordinate 20,000 of CATOZT010000324.1, forward strand.
CATCAATCATCAATCATCAATCATCAATCATCAATCATCAATCATCAATCATCAATCATCAATCATCAATCATCAATCATCAGTCATCAATCATCAATCATCAATCATCAATCATCAATCATCAATCATCAATCATCAAACATCAATCATCAATCATCAATCATCAATCACCAATCATCAATTATCAATCATCAATCATCAATCATCAATCATCAATCATCAATCATCAATCATCAATCATCAATCATCAATCATCAATCGTCAATCACCAATTATCTATCATCAATCATCAATCATGAATCATGAATCATGAATCATGAATCATGAATCATGAATCATGAATCATCAATCACGAATCATCAATCATCATTCTTCAATCATTAATCATTAATCATCAATCATCAATCATCAATCATCAATCATCAATCATCAATCATCAATCATCAATCATCAATCATCAATCATCAATCATCAATCATCAATCATCAATCATAAATCATCAATCATCAATCATCAATCATCAATCATCAATCATCAATCATCAATCATCAATCACCAATCATCAGTTATCAATCATCAATCATCAATCATCAATCATCAATCATCAATCATCAATCATCAATCGTCATCACCAATTATCTATCATCAATCATGAATCATTTATCTTCAATCATCAATCATCAATCATCAATCATCAATCATCAAACATCAATCATCAATCATCAATCATCAATCATCAATCATCAATCATCAATCATCAATCATCAATCCTCAATCATCAATCATCAACCATTAATTATCAATCCACAATCATCAATCATCAATCATCAATCATCAATCATCAATCACCAATCATCAATCATCAATCATCAATCATCAATCATCAATCATCAATCATCAATCATCAATCATCAATCATCAATCGTCAATCGTCAATCACCAATTATCTGTCATCAATCATGAATCATTTATCTACAATCATCAATAATCAATCATCAATTATCAATCATCAATCATCAATCATCAATCATCAATCATCAATCATCAATCATCAATCATCAATCATCAATCATCAATCATCAATCATCAATCATCAATCATCAATCATCAAACATCAATCATCAATCATCAATCATCAATTACCAATCATCAATCATCAATCATCAATCATCAATCATCAATCATTAATCAGCAATCATCAATCATCAACCATCAATCATCAATCATCAATCATCAATCATCAATTATCAATCATCAATCATCAATCATCAATCATCAATCATCAATCATCAATCATCAATCACCAATCAGCAATTATCAATCATCAATCATCAATCATCAATCATCAATCATCAATCATCAATCATCAATCATCAATCATCAATCATCAGCCATCAATCCTCAATCATATATCATTAACCATCAATCATCAATCATCAATCATCAATTATCAATCATTAATTATCAATCATCAATTATCAATCATCAATCATCAATCATCAATCATCAATCATCAATCATCAATCATCAATCATCAATTATCAATCATCAATCATCAATCATCAATCATCAATCTTCAATCATCAGTCATCAATCATCAATCATCAATCATCAATCATCAATCATCAATCATCAATCATCAATCATCAATCATCAATCATCAATCATCAATCATCAATCATCAATCATCAATCATCAATCATCAATCATCAAACATCAATCACCAATCATCAATCATCAATTATCAATCCTCAATCATCAACCATTAATTATCAATCCACAATCATCAATCATCAATCATCAATCATCAATCATCAATCATCAATCATCAATCATCAATCATCAATCATCAATCATCAATCATCAATCATCAATCATCAATCATCAATCATCAATCATCAATCATCAATCATAAATTATCAATCATCAATCATCAATCATCAATCATCAGTCATCAATCATCAATCATCAATCAGCAATCATCAATCATCAATCATCAATCATCAATCATCAATCATCAATCATCAATCATCAATCATCAATCATCAATCATCAATCATCAATCATCAATCATCAATCATCAATCATCAATCATCAATCATCAATTATCAATCATCAATCATCAATCATCAATCATCAATCATCAATCATCAATCATCAACCATCAATCATCAATCATCAATCATCAATCATCAATCATCAATCATCAATCATCAATCATCAATCGTCAATCATCAATCATCAATCATCAATCATCAATCATCAAACATCAATCATCAATCATCAATCATCAATCATCAATTACCAATCATCAATCATCAATCATCAATCATCAATCATCAATCATCAATCATTAATCAGCAATCATCAATCATCAACCATCAATCATCAATCATCAATCATCAATCATCAATCATCAATCATCAATCACCAATCATCAATCATCAATCATCAATCATCAATCATCAATCACCAATCACCAATCAGCAATTATCAATCATCAATCATCAATCATCAATCATCAATCTTCAATCATCAATCATCAATCATCAATCATCAATCATCAGCCATCAATCCTCAATCATATATCATTAATCATCAATCATCAATCATCAATCATCAATTATCAATCATTAATTATCAATCATCAATCATCAATCATCAATCATCAATCATCAATCATCAATCATCAATCATCAATCATCAATCATCAATTATCAATCATCAATCATCAATCATCAATCATCAATCTTCAATCATCAATCATCAATTACCAATCATCAATCATCAATCATCAATCATCAATTATCAATCATCAATCATCAATCATCAATCATTAATTATCAATCATCAATCATCAATCATCAATCATCATTCTTCAACCATCAATCATCAATCATCAATCATCAATCATCAATCATCAATCATCAATCATCAATTACCAATCATCAATCATCAATCATCAATCATCAATCATCAATCATCAATTATCAATCATCAATCATCAATCATCCATCATCAATCATCAATCTTCAATCATCAATCATCAATCATCAATCATCAATCATCAATCATATATCATCAATCATCAATTATCAATCATCAATCATCAATGATCAATCATCAATCATATATTATCAATCATCAATCGTCAAAAATCAATCACCAATCATCAATCATTAATCATCAATCATCAATCATCAATCATCAAGCATCAAGCATCAAGCATCAAGCATCAAGCATCAATCATCAATCATCAATCATCAATCATCAATCATCAATCATCAATCATCAATCATCAATCATCAATCATCAATCATCAATCATCAATTATCAATCATCAATCATCAATCATCAATCATCAATCATCAATCATCAATCATCAATCATCAATCATCAATCATCAATCATCAATCATCAATCATCAATCATCAATCATCAATCATCAATCATCAATAATCAATCATCAATCATCAATCATGAATCATGAATCATCAATCATCAATCATCAATAATCAATCATCAATCATCAATCATCAATCATGAATCATGAATCATCAATCATGAATCATGAATCATGAGTCATGAATCATGAATCACCAATCATCAATCATCAATCATCAATCATCAATCATTAATCATTAATCATCAATCATCAATCATCAATCATCAATCATCAATTATCAATCATCAATCATCAATCATCAATCATCAATCATCAATCATCAATCATCAATCATCAATCATCAATCATCAATCATCAATCATCAATCATCAATCATCAATCATCAATCATCAATCAGCAATCATCAATTATCAATCATCAATCATCAATCATCAATCACAAATCATCAATCATAACTCATCAATCATAAACCATCAATCATCAATCATCACTCATCAATCACCAATCATCAATCATCAACCATCAATCATCAATCATCAATCATCAATCATCAACCATCAATCATCAATCATCAATCATCAATCATCAATCATCAATCATCAATCATCAATCATCAATCATCAATCATCAATCATCAATCATCAATCATCAATCATCAATCATCAATCATCAAACATCAATCATCAATCATCAATCATCAATCATCAATCAGCAATCATCAATTATCAATCATCAATCATCAATCACAAATCATCAATCATAACTCATCAATCATAAACCATCAATCATCAATCATCACTCATCAATCACCAATCATCAATCATCAACCATCAATCATCAATCATCAATCATCAATCATCAACCATCAATCATCAATCATCAATCATCAATCATCAATCATCAATCATCAATCATCAATCATCAATCATCAATCATCAATCATCAATCATCAATCATCAATCATCAATCATCAATCATCAATCATCAATCATCAATCATCAATCATCAATCATCAATCATCAATCATCAATCATCAATTATCAATCATCAATCATCAATCATCAATCATCAATCATCAATCATCAATCATCAATCATCAATCATCAATCATCAATCATCAATCATCAATCATCAATCATATATCATCAATCATCAATTATCAATCATCAATCATCAATGATCAATCATCAATCATATATTATCAATCATCAATCGTCAAAAATCAATCACCAATCATCAATCATTAATCATCAATCATCAATCATCAATCATCAAGCATCAAGCATCAAGCATCAAGCATCAATCATCAATCATCAATCATCAATCATCAATCATCAATCATCAATCATCAATCATCAATCATCAATCATCAATCATCAATCATCAATCATCAATCATCAATCATCAATCATCAATTATCAATCATCAATCATCAATCATCAATCATCAATCATCAATCATCAATCATCAATCATCAATCATCAATCATCAATCATCAATCATCAATAATCAATCATCAATCATCAATCATGAATCAAGAATCATGAATCATCAATCATCAATAATCAATCATCAATCATCAATCATGAATCATGAATCATCAATCATGAATCATGAATCATGAATCATGAGTCATGAATCATGAATCACCAATCATCAATCATCAATCATCAATCATCAATCATTAATCATTAATCATCAATCATCAATCATCAATCATCAATTATCAATCATCAATCATCAATCATCAATCATCAATCATCAATCATCAATCATCAATCATCAATCATCAATCATCAATCATCAATCATCAATCATCAATCATCAATCATCAATCAGCAATCATCAATTATCAATCATCAATCATCAATCATCAATCATCAATCACAAATCATCAATCATAACTCATCAATCATAAACCATCAATCATCAATCATCACTCATCAATCACCAATCATCAATCATCAACCATCAATCATCAATCATCAATCATCAATCATCAACCATCAATCATCAATCATCAATCATCAATCATCAATCATCAATCATCAATCATCAATCATCAATCATCAATCATCAATCATCAATCATCAATCATCAATCATCAATCATCAATCATCAATCATCAATCATCAATCATCAATCATCAAACATCAATCATCAATCATCAATCATCAATCATCAATCATCAATCCTCAATCATCAACCATTAATTATCAATCCACAATCATCAATCATCAATCATCAATCATCAATCATCAATCATCAATCATCAATCATCAATCATCAATCATCAATCATCAATTATCAATCATCAATCATCAATCATCAATCATCAGTCATCAATCATCAATCATCAATCAGCAATCATCAATCATCAATCATCAATCATCAATCATCAATCATCAATCATCAATCATCAATCATCAATCATCAATCATCAATCATCAATCATCAATCATCAATCATCAATCATCAATCATCAATCATCAATCATCAATCATCAATCATCAATCATCAATCATCAATCATCAATCATCAATCATCAATCATCAATCATCAATCATCAATTATCAATCATCAATCATCAAGCATCAATCATCAATCATCAATCATCAATCATCAATCATCAATCATCAATAATCAATCATCAATCATCAATCATCAATCATCACTCATCAGTCATCAATCATCAATCATCAATCATCAATCATCAATCATCAATCATCAAACATCAAACATCAATCATCAATCATCAATCATCAATCATCAATCATCAATTATCAATCATCAATCATCAATCATCAATCATCAATCATCAATCACCAATCATCAATCATCAATCATCAATCATGAATCATGAATCATGAATCATGAATCATGAATCATGAATCTTGAATCATGAATCATGAATCATGAATCATGAATCATGAATCATGAATCATGAATCATGAATCACGAATCATCAATCATCACTCATCAATCATTAATCATTAATCATTTATCATTTATCATCAACCATCAATCATCAATCATCAATCATCAATCATCAATCATCAATCATCAATCATCAATCATTAATCATCAATCATCAATCATCAATCATCAATCATCAATCATCAATCACCAATCATCAATTATCAATCATCAATCATCAATCATCAATCATCAATCATCAATCATCAATCATCAATCATCAATCATCAATAATCAGTCATCAATCATCAATCATCAATCATTAATCATCAATCATCAATCATCAGTCATCAATCATCAATCATCAACTATCAATCATCAACTATCAATCATCAACTATCAATCATCAATCATCAATCATCAATCATCAATCATCAATCATCAATCATCAATCATCAATCATCAATCATCAATCATCAATCATCAATCATCAATCATCTATCATCAATCATCAATCATCAATCATCAATCATCAATTATCAATCATCAATCATCAATCATCAATCATCAATCATCAATCATCAATCATCAATCATCAATCATCAATCATCAATCATCAATCATCAATCATCAATCATCAATCATCAATTATCAATCATCAATCATCAATCATCAATCATCAATCATCAATCATCAATCATCAATCATCAATCATCAATCATCAATCATCAATCATCAATCATCAATCATCCATCATCAATCATCAATCATCAATCATCAATCATCAATCATCAATCATCAATCATCAATCATCAATCATCAATTATCAATCATCAATCATCAATCATCAATCATCAATCATCAATCATCAGTCATCAATCATCAATCATCAATCATCAATCATCCATCATCAATTATCAATCATCAATCATCAATCATCAGTCATCAATCATCAATCATTAATCATCAATCATCAATCATCAATCCTCAATCATCAATCATCAACCATTAATTATCAATCCACAATCATCAATCATCAATCATTAATCATCAATCATCAATCATCAATCATCAATCATTAATCATCAATCATTAATCATCAATAAGCAAACATCAATCATCAATCATATATTATCAATCATTAATCGTCAAAAATCAATCACCAATCATCAATCATAAATCATCAATCATCAATCATCAAGCATCAAGCATCAAGCATCAATCATCAATCATCAATCATCAATCATCAATTATCAATCATCAATCATCAATCATCAATCATCAATCATCAATCATCAATCATCAATCATCAATCATCAACCATCAATCATCAATCATCAATCATCAATCATCAATCATCAATCATCAATCATCAATCATCACTCATCAATCATCAATCATCAATCATCAATCATCAATCATCAATCATCAATCATCAATCATCAATCATCAATCATCAATCATCAATCATCAACCATCAATCATCAATCATCAATCATCAATTATCAATTATCAATCAACAACCATGAATCATCAATGATCAATGATCGATCATCAATCATCAATCAGCAATCATCAATCATCAATCCCCAACGAAAAATCACCAATTATCAAGCATCAATCATCAATCATGAATCATCAATCATCAATCATCAATCATCAATCATCAATCATCAATCATCAATCATCAATCATCAATCATCAATCATATATTATCAATCATCAATCGTCAAAATTCAATCATAAATCATCAATCATCAATCATCAATCATCAATCATCAATCATCAATCATCAATCATCAATCATCAATCATCAATCATCAATCATCAATCATCAATCAACAATAATCAATCACCAATTATCAATCATCAATCATCAATCATCAATCATCAATCATCAATCATCAATCATCAATCATCAATCATCAATCATCAATCATCAATCATCAATCATCAATCATCAATCATCAATCATCAATCAACAATCATCAATCATCAATCATCAATCATCAATCATCAATTATCAATCATCAATCATCAATCATCAATCATCAATCATCAATCATTACTATTCAATCATCAATCATCAATCATCAACCATCAATTATGAATCTACAATCATCAATCATCAATCATTAATCGTCAATCACCAATTTTCTATCATCAATCATGAATAATTTATCTTCAATCATCAATCATCAATCATCAATCATCAATCATCAATCATCAATCATCAATCATCAATCATCAATCATCAATCATCAATCATCAATCATCAATCATCAATCAGCAATCATCAATCATCAATCAGCAATCATCAATCATCAATCATCAATCATCAATCATCAATCATCAATCATCAATCATCAATCATCAATCATCAGTCATCATACATCAATCATCAATCATTAATCATCAATCATCAATCATCAATCATCAATCATCAATCATCAATCATCAATCATCAATCATCAATCATCAATCATCAATCATCAATCATCAATCATCAATCATCAATCATCAATCATCAATCATCAATCATCAATCATCAATCATCAATCATCAATCATCAATCATCAATCATCAATCATCAATCATCAATCATCAATCATCAATCATCAATCATCAATCATCAATCATCAGTCATCAATCATCAATCATTAATCATCAATCATCAATCATCAATCATCAATCATCAATCCTCAATCATCAATCATCAACCATTAATTATCAATCCACAATCATCAATCATCAATCATTAATCATCAATCATCAATCATCAATCATCAATCACCAATCATCAATCATCAATCATCAATCATCAATCATTAATCATCAATCAGCAAACATCAATCATCAATCATCAATCATCAATCATCAATCATATATTATCAATCATCAATCGTCAAAAATCAATCATCAATCATCAATCATCAATCATCAATCATCAATCATCAATCATCAATCATCAATCATCAATCATCAATCATCAATCATCAATCAACAATCATCAATCATCAATCATCAATCATCAATCATCAATTATCAATCCTCAATCATCAATCATCAATCATCAATCATCAATCATCAATAATCAATCATCAATTATCAATCATCAATCATCAATAATCAACCATCAATCATCAATCATCAATCATCAATCATCAATCATCAATCATCAATCAACAATCATCAATCATCAATCATCAATCATCAATTATCAATCATCAATCATCAATCATCAATCATCAATCATCAATCATCAATCATTACTATTCAATCATCAATCATATATCATCAACCACCAATTATGAATCTACAATCATCAATCATCAATCATTAATCGTCAATCACCAATTTTCTATCATCAATCATGAATAATTTATCTTCAATCATCAATCATCAATCATCAATCATTAATCATCAATCATCAATCATCAATCATCAATCATCAATCATCAATCATCAATCATCAATCATCAATCATCAATCATCAATCATCAATCATCAATCATCAATCATCAATCATCAATCATCAATCATCAATCATCAATCATCAATCATCAATCATCAATCATCAATCATCAATCATCAATCATCAATCATCAATCATCAATCATCAATCATCAGTCATCAATCATCAATCATTAATCATCAATCATCAATCATCAATCCTCAATCATCAATCATCAACCATTAATTATCAATCCAAAATCATCAATCATCAATCATTAATCATCAATCATCAATCATCAATCATCAATCATCAATCATCAATCATCAATCATCAATCATCAATCATCAATCATCAATCATCAATCATCAATCATCAATAATCAATCATCAATCATCAATCATCAATCATCAATCATCAATCATCAATCATAAATCATCAATCATCAATTATCAATCATCAATCATCAATCATCAATCATCAATCATCAGTCATCATTCATCAATCATTAATCATCAATCATCAATCATCAATCATCAATCATCAATCATCAATCATCAATCATCAATCATCAATCATCAATCATGAATCACCAATCATCAATCATCAATCATTAATCATTAATCATCAATCATCAATCATCAATCATCAATCATCAATCATCAATCATCAATCATCAATCATCAATCATCAATCATCAATCATCAATCATCAATCATCAATCATCAATCATCAATCATCAATCATCAATCATCAATCATCAATCATCAATCATCAATCATCAATCATCATTCATCAATCATCAATCATCAATCATCAATCATCAATCATCAATCATCAATCAGCAATCATCAATTATCAATCACCAATCATCAATCATCAATCATCAATCATCAATCATCAATTATCAATCATCAATCATCAATCATCAATCAGCAATCATCAATCATCAATCAGCAATCATCAATCATCAATCATCAATCATCAATCATCAATCATCAATCATCAATCATCAATCATCAATCATCAATCATCAATCATCAATCATCAATCATCAATCATCAATCATCAATCATCAGTCATCATTCATCAATCATCAATCATTAATCATCAATCATCAATCATCAATCATCAATCATCAATCATCAATCATCAATCATCAATCATCAATCATCAATCATCAATCATCAATCATCAATCATCAATCATCAATCATCAATCATCAATCATCAATCATCAATCATCAATCATCAATCATCAATCATCAATCATCAATCATCAATCATCAATCATCAATCATCAATCATCAATCATCAATCATCAATCATCAATCATCAGTCATCAATCATCAATCATTAATCATCAATCATCAATCATCAATCCTCAATCATCAATCATCAACCATTAATTATCAATCCACAATCATCAATCATCAATCATTAATCATCAATAATCAATCATCAATCAACAATCATCAATCACCAATCATCAATCATTAATCATCAATCATCAATCATTAATCATCAATCAGCAAACATCAATCATCAATCATTATTCATCAATCATCAATCATCAATCATATATTATCAATCATCAATCGTCAAAAATCAATCATCAATCATCAATCATCAATCATCAATCACCAATCATCAATCAACAATCATCAATCATCAATCATCAATCATCAATCATCAATCATCAATTATCAATCATCAATCATCAATCATCAATCATTACTATTCAATCATCAATCATCAACCATTAATTATGAATCTACAATCATCAATCATCAATCATTAATCGTCAATCACCAATTTTCTATCATCAATCATGAATAATTTATCTTCAATCATCAATCATCAATCATCAATCATCATAATTCAATCATCAATCATCAATCATCAATCATGAATCATGAATCATGAATCATGAATCATGAATCATGAATCATTAATCACCAATCATCAATCATCAATCATTAATCATTAATCATCAATCATCAATCATAAATCATCAATCATCAATCATCAATCATCAATCATCAATCATCAATCATCAATCATCAATCATCAATAATCAATCATCAATTATCAATCATCAATCATCAATCATCAATCATCAATCATCAATCATCAATCATCAATCATCAATCAACAATTATCAATCATCAATCATCAATCATCAATCATCAATTATCAATCATCAATCATCAATCATCAATCATCAATCATCAATCATTACTATTCAATCATCAATCATCAATCATCAACCATCAATTATGAATCTACAATCATCAATCATCAATCATTAATCGTCAATCACCAATTTTCTATCATCAATCATGAATAATTTATCTTCAATCATCAATCATCAATCATCAATCATCAATCATCAATCATCAACATTCAATCATCAATCATCAATCATCAATCATCAATCATCAATCATGAATCATGAATCATGAATCATGAATCATGAATCATGAATCACCAATTATCAATCATCAATCATTAATCATCAATCATCAATCATCAATCATCAATCATCAATCATCAATCATCAATCATCAATCATCAATCATCAATCATCAATCATCAATCATCAATCATCAATCATCAATCATCAATCATCAATCATCAATCATTAATCATCAATCAGCAATCATCAATTATCAATCATCAATCATCAATCATCAATCATCAATCATCAATCATCAATCATCAATTATCAATCATCAATCATCAATCATCAATCAGCGATCATCAATCATCAATCAGCAATCATCAATCATCAATCATCAATCATCAATCATCAATCATCAATCATCAATCATCAATCATCAATCATCAATCATCAATCATCAATCATCAGTCATCATTCATCAATCATCAATCATTAATCATTAATCATCAATCATCAATCATCAATCATCAATCATCAATCATCAATCATCAATCATCAATCATCAATCATCAATCATCAATCATCAATCATCAATCATCAATCATCAATCATCAATCATCAATCATCAATCATCAATCATCAGTCATCAATCATCAATCATTAATCATCAATCATCAATCATCAATCCTCAATCATCAATCATCAACCATTAATTATCAATCCACAATCATCAATCATCAATCATTAATCATCAATCATCAATCATCAATACTCAATCATCAATCACCAATCATCAATCATCAATCATCAATCATCAATCATTAATCATCAATCAGCAAACATCAATCATCAATCATCAATCATCAATCATCAATCATATATTATCAATCATCAATCGTCAAAAATCAATCATCAATCATCAATCATCAATCATCAATCATCAATCATCAATCATCAATCAACAATCATCAATCATCAATCATCAATCATCAATCATCAATCATCAATTATCAATCATCAATCATCAATCATCAATCATCAATCATCAATCATTACTATTCAATCATCAATCATCAACCATCAATTATGAATCTACAATCATCAATCATCAATCATTAATCGTCAATCACCAATTTTCTATCATCAATCATGAATAATTTATCTTCAATCATCAATCATCAATCATCAATCATCAATCATCAACATTCAATCATCAATCAACAACCATCAATCATCAATCATGAATCATGAATCATGAATCATGAATCATGAATCACCAATTATCAATCATCAATCATTAATCATTAATCATCAATCATCAATCATCAATCATCAATCATCAATCATCAATCGTCAATCATCAATCATCAATCATTAATCATCAATCATCAATCATCAATCATCAATCATCAATCATCAATCATCAATCATCAATCATCAATCATCAATCAGCAATCATCAATTATCAATCATCAATCATCAATCATCAATCATCAATCATCAATCATCAATTATCAATCATCAATCATCATTCATCAATCAGCAATCATCAATCATCAATCAGCAATCATCAATCATCAATCATCAATCATCAATCATCAATCATCAATCATCAATCATCAATCATCAATCATCAATCATCAATCATCAATCATCAATCATCAGTCATCATTCATCAATCATCAATCATTAATCATCAATCATCAATCATCAATCATCAATCATCAAACATCAATCATCAATCATCAATCATCAATCATCAATCATCAATCATCAATCATCAATCATCAATCATCAATCATCAATCATCAATCATCAATCATCAATCATCAATCATCAGTCATCAATCATCAATCATTAATCATCAATCATCAACCATCAATCATCAATCCTCAATCATCAATCATCAACCATTAATTATCAATCCACAATCATCAATCATCAATCATTAATCATCAATCATCAATCATCAATCATCAATCATCAATCACCAATCATCAATCATCAATCATCAATCATCAATCATTAATCATTAATCAGCAAACATCAAACATCAATCATCAATCATCAATCATATATTATCAATCATCAATCGTCAAAAATCAATCATCAATCAACAATCATCAATCATCAATCATCAATCATCAATCATCAATCATCAATCATCAATCATCAATCATCAATCATCAATCATCAATCATCAATCATCAATTTTCAATCATCAATTATCAATCATCAATCATCAATCATCAATCATCAATCATCAATCATCAATCATCAATCATCAATCATCAATCATCAATCAACAATTATCAATCATCAATCATCAATCATCAATCATCAATTATCAATCATCAATCATCAATCATCAATCATCAATTTTCAATCATTACTATTCAATCATCAATCATCAATCATCAACCATCAATTATGAATATACAATCATCAATCATCAATCATTAATCGTCAATCACCAATTTTCTATCATCAATCATGAATAATTTATCTTCAATCATCAATCATCAATCATCAATCATCAATCATCAACTTTCAATCATCAATCATCAATCATCAATCATCAATCATGAATCATGAATCATGAATCATGAATCATGAATCATGAATCACCAATTATCAATCATCAATCATTAATCATTAATCATCAATCATCAATCATCAATCATCAATCATCAATCATCAATCATCAATCATCAATCATCAATCATCAATCATCAATCATCAATCATCAATCATCAATCATCAATCATCAATCATCAATCATCAATCATCAATCAGCAATCATCAATTATCAATCATCAATCATCAATCATCAATCATCAATCATCAATCATCAATTATCAATCATCAATCATCAATCATCAATCAGCAATCATCAATCATCAATCAGCAATCATCAATCATCAATCATCAATCATCAATCATCAATCATCAATCATCATTCATCAATCATCAATCATCAATCATCAATCATCAATCATCAGTCATCATTCATCAATCATCAATCATTAATCATCAATCATCAATCATCAATCATCAATCATCAATCATCAATCATCAATCATCAATCATCAATCATCAATCATCAATCATCAATCATCAATCATCAATCATCAATCATCAATCATCAATCATCAGTCATCAATCATCAATCATTAATCATCAATCATCAATCATCAATCCTCAATCATCAATCATCAACCATTAATTATCAATCCACAATCATCAATCATCAATCATTAATCATCAATCATCAATCATCAATCATCAATCATCAATCATCAATCATCAATCACCAATCATCAATCATCAATCATCAATCATCAATCATTAATCATCAATCAGCAAACATCAATCATCAATCATCAATCATCAATCATATATTATCAATCATCAATCGTCAAAAATCAATCATCAATCATCAATCATCAATCATCAATCATCAATCATCAATCATCAATCATCAATCATCAATCATCAATCATCAATCATCAATCATCAATCATCAATCAACAATCATCAATCATCAATCATCAATCATCAATCATCAATTATCAATCATCAATCATCAATCATCAATCATCAATCATCAATCATTACTATTCAATCATCAATCATCAACCATTAATTATGAATCTACAATCATCAATCATCAATCATTAATCGTCAATCACCAATTTTCTATCATCAATCATGAATAATTTATCTTCAATCATCAATCATCAATCATCAAT
>CATOZT010000325.1:0-80024 GCA_954870665.1 Stratiomys singularior
CGTTAATGATTCATGATTGAACGTTGATGATTGATGATTGATGATTGATAATATATGATTGATGATTGATGATTGATGATTGATGATTGATGATTGATGATTGATGACTGATGATTGATGATTGATGATTGATGATTGATGATTGATGATTGATGATTGATGATTGATGATTGTTGATTGATGATTGATGATTGATGATTGATGATTGATGGTTGATGATTGATGATTGATGTTTGATGATTGATGATTGATGATTGATGATTCATGATTGATTATTGATGACTGATGATTGATGTTTGAAGATTGATGATTGATGAATCATGATTCATGATTGATGATTGATGATTGATGATTGATGATTGATGATTGATGATTGATGATTGATGATTGATGATTGATGATTGATGATTGATGATTGATGATTGATGATTATTGATTGATAATTGATGATTAATGATTGATGATTGATGATTGATGATTGGTGATTAATAATATATGATTGATGATTGATGATTGATGATTGATGATCAATCATTGAGCATTGATGATTCATGGTTGTGGATTGATAATTGATGATTGATGTTTGATGATTGATGATTGATGATTGATGATTGATGATTGATGATTGATGATTGATGATTGATTATTGATGATTGAAAATTGATGATTGATGATTGATTATTGATGATTGATGATTCATGATTGATGTTGATGATTGATGATTAATGATTGATGATTGATGATTGATGATTGATGATTGATGATTGATGATTGATGATTGATGATTGATGATTGATGATTAATGATTGATGATTGATGATTGATGATTGATGGTTGATGATTGGTGATTGATGATTGATGATTGAAGATTGATGATTGATGATTGATGATTGATGATTGATGATTGATGATTGATGATTGATGATTGATCATTGATGATTGATGATTGATGATTGATGATTGATGATTGATGATTGATGATTGATGATTGATGATTGATGATTGATGATTGATGATTGATGATTGATGATTGATGATTGATGATTGATGATTGATGATTGATGATTGATGATTGATGGTTGATGATTGATGATTGATGATTGCGAATTGAGAATTGATGATTGGTGACTGATGAAAGATGATTGACGATTGATGATTGATGATCGCTGATTGACTATTGATGATTTATGATTGATGATTGATGATTGATGATTGATGATTGATGATTGATGATTGATGATTGATGATTGATGATTGATGATTGATGGTTGATGATTTATCATTGATGATTGATGATTGATGATTGATGATTGATGATTGATGATTGATGATTGATGATTGATGATTGATGATTGATGACTGATGGTTGATGATTGATGATTGATTATTGATTATTGATTATTGATGATTGATGATTGATGATTGATGTTTGATGATTGATGATTGATGATTGATGATTGATAATTGATGATTGATGATTGATGATTGATAATTGATGATTGATGATTGATGATTGATGATTGATGATTGATGATTGATGATTGATAATCGATGATTGATGATTGAAGACTGATGATTGATGATTGATGATTGGTGATTGATGATTGATGATTGATGAATGTGATTGATGAATGATGATTGATTACTGATTATTGATAATTGATGATTGATGATTGATGATTGATGATTGATGATTGATGATTGATGATTGATGATTGATGATTGAATTTTGATGATTGAATATTGATGATTGATGATTGATGAGTGATGATTGATGATTGATGATTGTTGATTGATGATTGATGATTGATGGGTGATGATTGACGATTGATGATTGATGATTGATGATTGATGATTGATGATCGATGATTGATGATTGATGATTGATGATTGCTGATTGAAGATTGATGATCGATCATTGATCATTGATGATTAATGGTTGCGGATTGATAGTTGATAACTGATGATTGATGATTGATGACTGATGATTGATGATTGATGACTGATGATTGGTGATTGATGATTGGTGATTGATGATTGATGGTTTCCGGTTGATGATTGAGGATTGATGATTGATGATTGATGATTGATGATTGATGATTGATGATTGATGATTGATGATCGATGATTGATGATTGATGATTGATGATTGATGATTGATGATTGATGATTGTTGATTTATGATTGATGATTGATGATTGATGATTGATGATTGATGATTGGTGATTGATGATTGATGATTGATAATTGATGATTGATGATTGATGATTGATGATTGATGGTTGATGAGTGATGATTGATGATTGATGATTGATGATTGATGAGTGATGATTGATGATAGAACGTTGATGATTGATGATTGAACGTTGATGATTGATGATTGATGATTGATGATTGATGATTGATAATATATGATTGATGATTGATGATTTATGATGGATGATTGATGATTGATGATTGAATATTGATGATTGATGATTGTTGATTGATGATTGATGATTGATGATTGATGATTGATGATTGATGATTGATGATTGATGATTGATGATTGATGATTGATGATTGATGATTGATGATTGATGATTGATGATTGATGATTAATGATTGATGATTGATGATTGATGGTTGATGATTGGTGATTGATGATTGATGATTGATGATTGATGAGTGATGATTGATGATTGATGATTGATGGTTGATGATTGATGATTGATGGTTGATGATTGATGATTGATGAGTGATGATTGATGATTGATGATTGATGATTGATGATTGATGAATGATGATTGATGATTGATGATTGATGATTGCTGATTGATGATTGATGATTGATTATTGATGATTGATGTTTGATGATTGATGATTAATGATTGATGATTGATGATTGATGATTGATGATTGATGATTGATGATTGATGATTGAAGATTGATGTTTGATGATTAATGATTGATGATTGATGATTGATGATTGATGATTGATTATTGATGATTGATGATTGATGATTGATGATTGATGATTGATGATTGATGATTGATGATTGATGACTAATGATTGATGATTGATGATTGATGATTGATTTTTGATGACTGATGATTGATGATTGATGATTGATGATTGATGATTTATGATTGATGATTGATGATTGATGATTCATGATTGATGGTTGATGAGTGATGATTGATGATTGATGATTGATGATTGATGATTGATGATTGATGATTGATGGTTGATGAGTGATGATTGATGATTGATGATTGATGTGTGTTGATTGATGATTGATGATTGATGATTGATGATTGATTATTGATGATTGATGATTGATGATTGATGATTGATGAGTGATGAGTGATGATTGATGATTGATGATTGAAGATTGATGATTGAGGATTGATGATGATGATTGATGATTGATGATTGATGATTGATGAGTGATGATTGATGATTGATGATTGATGATTGATGCTTGATGATTGGTGATTGATGATTGATGATTGATGATTCATGATTGATGATTGATGATTGATGATTGATGATTGATGATTGATGATTGATTATTGATGATTGATGATTGATGATTGATGATTGATGATTGAGGATTGAAGATTGATGATTGATGATTGATGATTGATGATTGATGATTGATGATTGATGATTGATGATTGATGATTGAAGATTGATGATTGATGATTGATGAGTGATGAGTGATGATTGATGATTGATGATTGATGAGTGTTGATTGATGATTGATGATTGATGATTGATGACTAATGATTGATGATTGATGATTGATGATTGATGATTGATGATTGATTTTTGATGACTGATGATTGATGATTGATGATTGATGATTTATGATTGATGATTGATGATTGATGATTGATGATTGATGATTCATCATTGATGGTTGATGAGTGATGATTGATGATTGATGATTGATTATTGATGATTGATGATTGATGATTGATGATTGATGATTGATGATTGATGATTGAAGATTGATGATTGATGATTGATGATTGATGATTGATGATTGATGATTGATGATTGATGATTGATGAGTGATGAGTGATGATTGATGATTGATGATTGATGATTGATGCTTGATGACTGGTGATTGATGATTGATGATTGATGATTGATGATTGATGATTGATGATTGATGATTGATGATTGATGATTGATTATTGATGATTGATGATTGATGATTGATGATTGATGATTGATGATTGATGATTGATGATTGAAGATTGATGATTGATGATTGATGATTGATGATTGATGATTGATGATTGATGATTGATGATTGATGATTGAAGATTGATGATTAATGATTGATAATTGATGATTGATGATTGATGATTGATGAGTGATGAGTGATGATTGATGATTGATGATTGATGAGTGTTGATTGATGATTGATGATTGATGATTGATGATTGATGATTGATGATTGATGATTGATGATTGATGTTTGATGATTGATGATTGATGAGTGATGAGTGATGATTGATGATTGATGATTGATGATTGATGCTTGATGACTGGTGATTGATGATTGATGATTGATGATTGATGATTGATGATTGATGATTGATGATTGATGATTGATGATTGATGATTGATGATTGATTATTGATGATTGATGATCGATGATTGATGATTGATGATTGATGATTGATGATTGATGATTGCTGATTCATGATTGATGATTGATCATTGATCGTTGATGATTCATGATTGATGATTGATGATTGATGTTTGATGATTAATGATTGATGATTGATGATTGATGATTGATGATTGATGATTGATGATTGATGATTGATGATTGATGATTGATGATTGATGATTGATGATTGATGATTGATGATTGATGATTGATGTTTGATGATTAATGATTGATGATTGATGATTGATGATTGATTATTGATTATTGATGATTGATGATTGATGATTGATGATTGATGATTGATGATTGATGATTGATGATTGCTGATTGATGATTGATGATTGATTATTGATGATTGATGTTTGATGATTGATGATTAATGATTGATGATTGATGATTGATGATTGATGATTGATGATTGATGATTGATGATTGAAGATTGATGTTTGATGATTAATGATTGATGATTGATGATTGATGATTGATGATTGATTATTGATGATTGATGATTGATGATTGATGATTGATGATTGATGATTGATGATTGATGACTAATGATTGATGATTGATGATTGATGATTGATTTTTGATGACTGATGATTGATGATTGATGATTGATGATTGATGATTTATGATTGATGATTGATGATTGATGATTCATGATTGATGGTTGATGAGTGATGATTGATGATTGATGATTGATGATTGATGATTGATGCTTGATGACTGGTGATTGATGATTGATGATTGATGATTGATGATTGATGATTGATGATTGATGATTGAAGATTGATGATTGATGATTGATGATTGATGATTGATGATTGATGATTGATGATTGATGATTGATGATTGAAGATTGATGATTAATGATTGATAATTGATGATTGATGATTGATGATTGATGAGTGATGAGTGATGATTGATGATTGATGATTGATGATTGATGATTGATGATTGATGATTGATGATTGAAGATTGATGATTGATGATTGATGATTGATGATTGATGATTGATGATTGATGATTGATGATTGATGATTGATGAGTGATGAGTGATGATTGATGATTGATGATTGATGATTGATGCTTGATGACTGGTGATTGATGATTGATGATTGATGATTGATGATTGATGATTGATGATTGATGATTGATGATTGATGATTGATGATTGATGATTGATTATTGATGATTGATGATCGATGATTGATGATTGATGATTGATGATTGATGATTGATGATTGCTGATTCATGATTGATGATTGATCATTGATCGTTGATGATTCATGATTGATGATTGATGATTGATGTTTGATGATTAATGATTGATGATTGATGATTGATGATTGATGATTGATGATTGATGATTGATGATTGATGATTGATGATTGATGATTGATGATTGATGATTGATGATTGATGATTGATGATTGATGTTTGATGATTAATGATTGATGATTGATGATTGATGATTGATTATTGATTATTGATGATTGATGATTGATGATTGATGATTGATGATTGATGATTGATGATTGATGATTGCTGATTGATGATTGATGATTGATTATTGATGATTGATGTTTGATGATTGATGATTAATGATTGATGATTGATGATTGATGATTGATGATTGATGATTGATGATTGATGATTGAAGATTGATGTTTGATGATTAATGATTGATGATTGATGATTGATGATTGATGATTGATTATTGATGATTGATGATTGATGATTGATGATTGATGATTGATGATTGATGATTGATGATTGATGACTAATGATTGATGATTGATGATTGATGATTGATTTTTGATGACTGATGATTGATGATTGATGATTGATGATTGATGATTTATGATTGATGATTGATGATTGATGATTCATGATTGATGGTTGATGAGTGATGATTGATGATTGATGATTGATGATTGATGATTGATGATTGATGATTGATGATTGATGGTTGATGAGTGATGATTGATGATTGATGATTGATGTGTGTTGATTGATGATTGATGATTGATGATTGATGATTGATTATTGATGATTGATGATTGATGATTGATGATTGATGAGTGATGAGTGATGATTGATGATTGATGATTGAAGATTGATGATTGAGGATTGATGATTGATGATTGATGATTGATGATTGATGAGTGATGATTGATGATTGATGATTGATGATTGATGCTTGATGATTGGTGATTGATGATTGATGATTGATGATTCATGATTGATGATTGATGATTGATGATTGATGATTGATGATTGATGATTGATTATTGATGATTGATGATTGATGATTGATGATTGATGATTGAGGATTGAAGATTGATGATTGATGATTGATGATTGATGATTGATGATTGATGATTGATGATTGATGATTGATGATTGATGATTGAAGATTGATGATTGATGATTGATGAGTGATGAGTGATGATTGATGATTGATGATTGATGAGTGTTGATTGATGATTGATGATTGATGATTGATGACTAATGATTGATGATTGATGATTGATGATTGATGATTGATGATTGATTTTTGATGACTGATGATTGATGATTGATGATTGATGATTTATGATTGATGATTGATGATTGATGATTGATGATTGATGATTCATCATTGATGGTTGATGAGTGATGATTGATGATTGATGATTGATTATTGATGATTGATGATTGATGATTGATGATTGATGATTGATGATTGAAGATTGATGATTGATGATTGATGATTGATGATTGATGATTGATGATTGATGATTGATGATTGATGAGTGATGAGTGATGATTGATGATTGATGATTGATGATTGATGCTTGATGACTGGTGATTGATGATTGATGATTGATGATTGATGATTGATGATTGATGATTGATGATTGATGATTGATGATTGATGATTGATGATTGATGATTGATTATTGATGATTGATGATTGATGATTGATGATTGATGATTGATGATTGATGATTGATGATTGAAGATTGATGATTGATGATTGATGATTGATGATTGATGATTGATGATTGATGATTGATGATTGATGATTGATGATTGAAGATTGATGATTAATGATTGATAATTGATGATTGATGATTGATGATTGATGAGTGATGAGTGATGATTGATGATTGATGATTGATGAGTGTTGATTGATGATTGATGATTGATGATTGATGATTGATGTTTGATGATTAATGATTGATGATTGATGATTGATTATTGATTATTGATGATTGATGATTGATGATTGATGATTGATGATTGATGATTGATGATTGATGATTGATGATTGATGACTAATGATTGATGATTGATGATTGATGATTGATGATTGATTTTTGATGACTGATGATTGATGATTGATGATTGATGATTGATGATTTATGATTGATGATTGATGATTGATGATTGATGATTGATGATTGATGGTTGATTATTGATGATTGATGATTGATGATTGATGATTGATGATTGATGATTGATGATTGATGATTGATGATTGATGATTGATGATTGATGATTGATGATTGATGAGTGATGAGTGATGATTGATGATTGATGACTAATGATTGATGATTGATGCTTGATGATTGGTGATTGATGATTGATGATTGATGATTGATGATTGATGATTGATGATTGAATTTTGATGATTGAATATTGATGATTGATGATTGATGAGTGATGAATGATGATTGATGATTGTTGATTGATGATTGATGATTGATGGGTGATGATTGACGATTGATGATTGATGATTGATGATTGATGATCGATGATTGATGATTGATGATTGATGATTGCTGATTGATGATTATTGATTGATAATTGATGATTAATGATTGATGATTGATGATTGATGATTGGTGATTGCTGATTGATGATTGATGATTGATGATTGATGATCAATCATTGAGCATTGATGATTCATGGTTGTGGATTGATAATTGATGATTGATGTTTGATGATTGATGATTGATGATTGATGATTGATGATTGATGATTGATGATTGATGATTGATGATTGATTATTGATGATTGAAAATTGATGATTGATGATTGATTATTGATGATTGATGATTCATGATTGATGTTGATGATTGATGATTAATGATTGATGATTGATGATTGATGATTGATGATTGATGATTGATGATTGATGATTGATGATTGATGATTAATGATTGATGATTGATGATTGATGATTGATGATTGATGGTTGATGATTGGTGATTGATGATTGATGATTGAAGATTGATGATTGATGATTGATGATTGATGATTGATGATTGATGATTGATGATTGATCATTGATGATTGATGATTGATAATTGATGATTGATGATTGATGATTGATGATTGATGATTGATGATTGATGATTGATGATTGATGATTGATGATTGATGATTGATGATTGATGATTGATGATTGATGGTTGATGATTGATGATTGATGATTGCGAATTGAGAATTGATGATTGGTGACTGATGAAAGATGATTGACGATTGATGATTGATGATCGCTGATTGACTATTGATGATTTATGATTGATGATTGATGATTGATGATTGATGATTGATGATTGATGATTGATGATTGATGATTGATGGTTGATGATTTATCATTGATGATTGATGATTGATGATTGATGATTGATGATTGATGATTGATGATTGATGATTGATGATTGATGATTGATGACTGATGGTTGATGATTGATGATTGATTATTGATTATTGATGATTGATGATTGATGATTGATGATTGATGATTGATGATTGATGATTGATGATTGATGATTGATGATTGATAATTGATGATTGATGATTGATGATTGATAATTGATGATTGATGATTGATGATTGATGATTGATGATTGATGATTGCTAATCGATGATTGATGATTGAAGACTGATGATTGATGATTGATGATTGGTGATTGATGATTGATGATTGATGATTGATGATTGATGATTGATGATTGATGATTGATGACTAATGATTGATGATTGATGATTGATGATTGATTTTTGATGACTGATGATTGATGATTGATGATTGATGAATGATGATTGATGATTGATGATTGATGATTGATTTTTGATGACTGATGATTGATGATTGATGATTGATGATTAATGATTTATGATTGATGATTGATGATTGATGATTGATGATTGATGATTGATGATTGATGGTTGATTATTGATGATTGATGATTGATGATTGATGATTGATGATTGATGATTGATGATTGATGATTGATGATTGATTATTGATGATTGATGATTGATGATTGATGATTGATGATTGATGATTGATGATTGAAGATTGATGATTGATGATTGATGATTGATGATTGATGATTGATGATTGATGATTGATGATTGATGATTGAAGATTGATGATTAATGATTGATAATTGATGATTGATGATTGATGATTGATGAGTGATGAGTGATGATTGATGATTGATGATTGATGAGTGTTGATTGATGATTGATGATTGATGATTGATGATTGATGTTTGATGATTAATGATTGATGATTGATGATTGATTATTGATTATTGATGATTGATGATTGATGATTGATGATTGATGATTGATGATTGATGATTGATGATTGATGACTAATGATTGATGATTGATGATTGATGATTGATGATTGATTTTTGATGACTGATGATTGATGATTGATTTTTGATGACTGATGATTGATGATTGATGATTTATGATTGATGATTGATGATTGATGATTGATGATTGATGATTGATGGTTGATTATTGATGATTGATGATTGATGATTGATGATTGATGATTGATGATTGATGATTGATGATTGATGATTGATGATTGATGATTGATGATTGATGATTGATGATTGATGATTGATGGTTGATGATTGATGATTGATGATTGATGATTGATGATTGATGATTGATGATTGATGATTGATGATTGATGATTGATGATTGATGATTGATGATTGATGATTTCTGATTGATGATTGATGATCGAAAATTGATGATTGATGATTAATGATTGATGATTGATGATTGACGAGTGATGATTGATGATTGATGATTGATGATTGGTGATTGATGAGTGATGATTAATGATAGAACGTTGATGATTGATGATTGAACGTTGATGATTGATGATTGATGATTGATAATATATGATTGATGATTGATGATTTATGATGGAAGATTAATGATTGATGATTGAATATTGATGATTGATGATTGTTGATTGATTATTGATGATTGATGATTGATGATTGATGATTGATGATTGATGATTGATGATTGATGATTGATGATTGATGATTGATGATTGATGATTGATGATTGATGATTGATGATTGATGATTGATGATTGATGGTTGATGATTGATGATTGATGATTGATGATCGCAAATTGATGATTGATAATTGGTGACTGATGATTGATAATTGCTGATTGATGATTGATGATTGATAATGGATGATTGATGATTGATGATTGTTTAGTGATGATTGATGATTGATGAGTGATGATTGATGATTGAACGTTGATGATTCATGATTGAACGTTGATGATTGATGATTGGTGATTGATAATATATGAATTAAGATTGATGATTGATGATTGATGATTGATGATTAATGATTGATGATTGATGATTGATAATTGATGAGTGATGATTGATAATTGATGATGGATGACTGATGATTGAGATTGATGATTGATGATTGATGATAGATGATTGATGATTGATGACTGTTGAGTGATGATTGATGATTGATGATTGATGAGTGATGATTGATGATTGAACGTTGATGATTCATGATTGAACGTTGATGATTGATGATTGATGATTGATAATATATGATTGATGATTGATGATTGATGATTGATGATTGATGACTGATGATTGATGATTGATGATTGATGATTGATGATCGATGATTGTTGATTGATGATTGATGATTGATGATTGATGATTGATGGTTGATGATTGATGATTGATGTTTGATGATTGATGATTGATGATTGATGATTCATGATTGATTATTGATGACTGATGATTGATGTTTGAAGATTGATGATTGATGAATCATGATTCATGATTGATGATTGATGATTGATGATTGATGATTGATGATTGATGATTGATGATTGATGATTGATGATTGATGATTGATGATTGATGATTATTGATTGATAATTGATGATTAATGATTGATGATTGATGATTGATGATTGGTGATTAATAATATATGATTGATGATTGATGATTGATGATTGATGATCAATCATTGAGCATTGATGATTCATGGTTGTGGATTGATAATTGATGATTGATGTTTGATGATTGATGATTGATGATTGATGATTGATGATTGATGATTGATTATTGATGATTGAAAATTGATGATTGATGATTGATTATTGATGATTGATGATTCATGATTGATGTTGATGATTGATGATTAATGATTGATGATTGATGATTGATGATTGATGATTGATGACTGATGATTGATGATTGATGATTGATGATTGATGATTGATGATTAATGATTGATGATTGATGATTAATGATTGATGGTTGATGATTGGTGATTGATGATTGATGATTGAAGATTGATGATTGATGATTGATGATTGATGATTGATGATTGATGATTGATGATTGATCATTGATGATTGATGATTGATGATTGATGATTGATGATTGATGATTGATGATTGATGATTGATGATTGATGATTGATGATTGATGATTGATGATTGATGATTGATGATTGATGATTGATGGTTGATGATTGATGATTGATGATTGCGAATTGAGAATTGATGATTGGTGACTGATGAAAGATGATTGACGATTGATGATTGATGATCGCTGATTGACTATTGATGATTTATGATTGATGATTGATGATTGATGATTGATGATTGATGATTGATGATTGATGATTGATGATTGATGGTTGATGATTTATCATTGATGATTGATGATTGATGATTGATGATTGATGATTGATGATTGATGATTGATGATTGATGATTGATGACTGATGGTTGATGATTGATGATTGATTATTGATTATTGATGATTGATGATTGATCATTGATGATTGATGATTGATGATTGATGATTGATGATTGATAATTGATGATTGATGATTGATGATTGATAATTGATGATTGATGATTGATGATTGATGATTGATGATTGATGATTGATAATCGATGATTGATGATTGAAGACTGATGATTGATGATTGGTGATTGATGATTGATGATTGATGAATGTGATTGATGAATGATGATTGATTACTGATTATTGATAATTGATGATTGATGATTGATGATTGATGATTGATGATTGATGATTGATGATTGATGATTGATGATTGATGATTGAATTTTGATGATTGAATATTGATGATTGATGATTGATGAGTGATGATTGATGATTGATGATTGTTGATTGATGATTGATGATTGATGGGTGATGATTGACGATTGATGATTGATGATTGATGATTGATGATCGATGATTGATGATTGATGATTGATGATTGCTGATTGAAGATTGATGATCGATCATTGATCATTGATGATTAATGGTTGCGGATTGATAGTTGATAACTGATGATTGATGATTGATGACTGATGATTGATGATTGATGACTGATGATTGGTGATTGATGATTGGTGATTGATGATTGATGGTTTCCGGTTGATGATTGAGGATTGATGATTGATGATTGATGATTGATGATCGATGATTGATGATTGATGATTGATGATTGATGATTGATGATTGATGATTGTTGATTTATGATTGATGATTGATGATTGATGATTGATGATTGATGATTGGTGATTGATGATTGATGATTGATAATTGATGATTGATGATTGATGATTGATGATTGATGGTTGATGAGTGATGATTGATGATTGATGATTGATGATTGATGAGTGATGATTGATGATAGAACGTTGATGATTGATGATTGAACGTTGATGATTGATGATTGATGATTGATGATTGATGATTGATAATATATGATTGATGATTGATGATTTATGATGGATGATTGATGATTGATGATTGAATATTGATGATTGATGATTGTTGATTGATGATTGATGATTGATGATTGATGATTGATGATTGATGATTGATGATTGATGATTGATGATTGATGATTGATGATTGATGATTGATGATTGATGATTGATGATTAATGATTGATGATTGATGATTGATGGTTGATGATTGGTGATTGATGATTGATGATTGATGATTGATGAGTGATGATTGATGATTGATGATTGATGGTTGATGATTGATGATTGATGGTTGATGATTGATGATTGATGAGTGATGATTGATGATTGATGATTGATGATTGATGATTGATGAATGATGATTGATTTTTGATGACTGATGATTGATGATTGATGATTGATGATCGATGATTGATGATTGATGATTGATGATTGATGATTGATGATTGCTGATTCATGATTGATGATTGATCATTGATCGTTGATGATTCATGATTGATGATTGATGATTGATGTTTGATGATTAATGATTGATGATTGATGATTGATGATTGATGATTGATGATTGATGATTGATGATTGATGATTGATGATTGATGATTGATGATTGATGTTTGATGATTAATGATTGATGATTGATGATTGATGATTGATTATTGATTATTGATGATTGATGATTGATGATTGATGATTGATGATTGATGATTGATGATTGATGATTGCTGATTGATGATTGATGATTGATTATTGATGATTGATGTTTGATGATTGATGATTAATGATTGATGATTGATGATTGATGATTGATGATTGATGATTGATGATTGATGATTGATGATTGATGATTGATGATTGATGTTTGATGATTAATGATTGATGATTGATGATTGATGATTGATGATTGATTATTGATGATTGATGATTGATGATTGATGATTGATGATTGATGATTGATGATTGATGATTGATGATTGATGACTAATGATTGATGATTGATGATTGATGATTGATTTTTGATGACTGATGATTGATGATTGATGATTGATGATTGATGATTTATGATTGATGATTGATGATTGATGATTCATGATTGATGGTTGATGAGTGATGATTGATGATTGATGATTGATGATTGATGATTGATGATTGATGGTTGATGAGTGATGATTGATGATTGATGATTGATGTGTGTTGATTGATGATTGATGATTGATGATTGATGATTGATTATTGATGATTGATGATTGATGATTGATGATTG
The DNA here is from genome assembly GCA_954870665.1 of Stratiomys singularior. Lineage (NCBI taxonomy): Eukaryota > Metazoa > Arthropoda > Insecta > Diptera > Stratiomyidae > Stratiomys > Stratiomys singularior. The sequence continues at coordinate 15,035 of CATOZT010000325.1, forward strand.
ATGAGTGATGAGTGATGATTGATGATTGATGATTGAAGATTGATGATTGAGGATTGATGATTGATGATTGATGATTGATGATTGATGAGTGATGATTGATGATTGATGATTGATGATTGATGCTTGATGATTGGTGATTGATGATTGATGATTGATGATTCATGATTGATGATTGATGATTGATGATTGATGATTGATGATTGATGATTGATGATTGATTATTGATGATTGATGATTGATGATTGATGATTGAGGATTGAAGATTGATGATTGATGATTGATGATTGATGATTGATGATTGATGATTGATGATTGATGATTGATGATTGAAGATTGATGATTGATGATTGATGAGTGATGAGTGATGATTGATGATTGATGATTGATGAGTGTTGATTGATGATTGATGATTGATGATTGATGACTAATGATTGATGATTGATGATTGATGATTGATGATTGATGATTGATGATTGATGACTGATGATTGATGATTGATGATTGATGATTGATGATTTATGATTGATGATTGATGATTGATGATTGATGATTGATGATTCATCATTGATGGTTGATGAGTGATGATTGATGATTGATGATTGATTATTGATGATTGATGATTGATGATTGATGATTGATGATTGATGATTGATGATTGATGATTGATGATTGAAGATTGATGATTGATGATTGATGATTGATGATTGATGATTGATGATTGATGATTGATGATTGATGAGTGATGAGTGATGATTGATGATTGATGATTGATGATTGATGCTTGATGACTGGTGATTGATGATTGATGATTGATGATTGATGATTGATGATTGATGATTGATGATTGATGATTGATGATTGATGATTGATGATTGATTATTGATGATTGATGATTGATGATTGATGATTGATGATTGATGATTGATGATTGATGATTGAAGATTGATGATTGATGATTGATGATTGATGATTGATGATTGATGATTGATGATTGATGATTGATGATTGAAGATTGATGATTAATGATTGATAATTGATGATTGATGATTGATGATTGATGAGTGATGAGTGATGATTGATGATTGATGATTGATGAGTGTTGATTGATGATTTATGATTGATGATTGATGATTGATGTTTGATGATTAATGATTGATGATTGATGATTGATTATTGATTATTGATGATTGATGATTGATGATTGATGATTGATGATTGATGAATGATGACTAATGATTGATGATTGATGATTGATGATTGATGATTGATGATTGATTTTTGATGACTGATGATTGATGATTGATGATTGATGATTGATGATTTATGATTGATGATTGATGATTGATGATTGATGATTGATGATTGATGGTTGATTATTGATGATTGATGATTGATGATTGATGATTGATGATTGATGATTGATGATTGATGATTGATGATTGATGATTGATGATTGATGATTGATGATTGATGATTGATGATTGATGATTGATGATTGATGATTGATGATTGATGAGTGATGAGTGATGATTGATGATTGATGACTAATGATTGATGATTGATGCTTGATGATTGGTGATTGATGATTGATGATTGATGATTGATGATTGATGATTGATGATTGATGTTTGATGATTAATGATTGATGATTGATGATTGATGATTGATTATTGATTATTGATGATTGATGATTGATAATTGATGATTGATGATTGATGATTGATGATTGATGATTGATGATTGATGATTGATGATTGATGATTGATGATTGATGATTGATGATTGATGATTGATGATTGATGATTGATGATTGATGATTGATGTTTGATGATTAATGATTGATGATTGATTATTGATTATTGATTATTGATGATTGATGATTGATGATTGATGATTGATGATTGATGATTGATGATTGATGATTGATGATTGATGATTGATGATTGCTGATTGATGATTGATGTTTGATTATTGATGATTGATGTTTGATGATTGATGATTAATGATTGATGATTGATGATTGATGATTGATGATTGATGATTGATGATTGATGATTGATGATTGATGATTGATGATTGATGTTTGATGATTAATGATTGATGATTGATGATTGATGATTGATTATTGATTATTGATGATTGATGATTGATGATTGATGATTGATGATTGATGATTGATGATTGATGATTGATGATTGATGAGTGTTGATTGATGATTGATGATTGATGATTGATGATTGATGATTGATTATTGATGATTGATGATTGATGATTGATGAGTGATGAGTGATGATTGATGATTGATGATTGAAGATTGATGATTGATGATTGATGATTGAAGATTGATGATTGATGATTGATGATTGATGATTGATGGTTGATGATTGATGAGTGATGAGTAATGATTGATGATTGATGATTGATAATTGATCATTGATGATTGATGATTGATGATTGATTATTGATGATTGATGATTGATGATTGATGATTGATGATTGATGATTGATGATTGATGATTGAAGATTGATGATTGATGATTGACGATTGATGATTGATGATTGATGATTGATGATTGATGATTGAAGATTGATGATTGATGATTGATGATTGATGATTGATGATTGATGATTGATGAGTCATGAGTGATGATTGATGATTGATGATTGATGAGTGTTGATTGATGATTGATGATTGATGATTGATGATTGATGTTTGATGATTAATGATTGATGATTGATGATTGATTATTGATTATTGATTATTGATTATTGATGATTGATGATTGATGATTGATGATTGATGATTGATGATTGATGATTGATGATTGATGATTGATGATTGATGACTAATGATTGATGATTGATGATTGATGATTGATGATTGATTTTTGATGATTGATGATTGATGATTGATGATTGATGATTGATGATATATGATTGATGATTGATGATTGATGATTGATGATTGATTATTGATGATTTATGATTGATGATTGATGATTGATGATTGATGATTGATGATTGAAGATTGATGATTGATGATTGATGATTGATGATTGATGATTGATGATTGATGATTGATGATTGATGAGTGATGAGTGATGATTGATGATTGATGATTGATGATTGATGATTGATGATTGATGCTTGATGATTGGTGATTGATGATTGATGATTGATGATTCATGATTGATGGTTGATGAGTGATGATTGATGATTGATGATTGATGAGTGTTGATTGATGATTGATGATTGATGATTGATGATTGATGATTGATGATTGATGATTGATGATTGATGATTCATGAGTGTTGATTGATGACTGATGATTGATGATTGATGATTGATGATTGATGATTGATGCTTGATGATTGGTGATTGATGATTGATGATTGATGATTCATGATTGGTGGTTGATGAGTGATGATTGATGATTGATGATTGATATGTGTTGATTGATGATTGATGATTGATGATTGATGATTGATGATTCATGATTGATGATTGATGATTGATGATTGATGATTGATGACTAATGATTGATGATTGATGATTGATGATTGGTTTTTGATGACTGATGATTGATGATTGATGATTTATGATTGATGATTGATGATTGATGATTGATGATTGATTATTGATGATTGATGATTGATGATTGATGATTGATGATTGATGATTGATGATTGATGATTGATGATTGATGAAAGATGATTGATGATTCATGATTGATGATTGATGATTGATGATTGATTATAGATGATTGATGATTGATGATTGATGATTGATGATTGATGAGTGTTGATTGATGATTGATGATTGATGATTGATGATTGATTATTGATGATTGATGATTCATGATTGATGATTGATGATTGATGATTGATGATTGAAGATTGATGATTGATGATTGATGATTGATAATAGATGATTGATGATTCATGATTGATGATTCATGATTGATGATTGATGAGTGTTGATTGATGATTGATGATTGATGGTTGATGGATGATGATTGAGGCTTGATGATTGATGCTTAAAGATTGATGATTGATGATTGATGATTGATGATTGATGATTGATGATTGATGATTGATGATTGATGATTGATGATTGATGATTGATGATTGATGAGTGATGAGTGATGATTGATGATTGATGATTGATGATTGATGATTGATGATTGATGATTCATGATTCATGATTGATGATTGATGATTGATGATTGATAATAGATGATTGATGATTGTTGATTGATGATTCATGATTGATGATAATGAGTGTTGATTGATGATTGATGATTGATGGTTGATGGATGATGATTGAGGCTTGATGATTGATGCTTAATGATTGATGATTGATGATTGATGATTGATGATTGATGATTGATGATTGATGATTGATGATTGATGATTGATGATTGATGATTGATGATTGATGATTGATGATTGATGATTGATGATTGATGATTGATGATAGATGATTGATAATAGATGATTGATGATTGATGATTCATGATTCATGATTGATGATTGATGAGTGTTGATTGATGATTGATGATTGATGGTTGATGGATGATGATTGAGGCTTGATGATTGATGCTTAATGATTGATGATTGATGATTGATGATTGATGATTGATGATTGATGATTGATGATTGATGATTGATGATTGATGATTGATGATTGATGATTGATGATTGATGATTGATGATTGAAGATTGATGATTGATGATTGATGATTGATGATTGATGATTGTTGATTTATGATTGATGATTGATGATTGAAGATTGATGATTGATGATTGATGATTGATGATTGATGATTGATGATTGATGATTGATGATTGATGATTGATGATTGATGATTGATGATTGATGATTGATGATTGATGATTGATGATTGATGATTGATGATTGATGATTGATGATTGACGATTGATGATTGATGATTGATGATTGATGATTGATGAATAATGATTGATGATTTATGATTTATGATTAATAATTGATGGATGATGATTGTTGATTGAAGATTCATGGTTCGGGATTGATAATTGATCATTGATGATTGATGATTTTGATTGATGATTGATGATTGATGATTGATGATTGATGATTGATAATTAATGATTGTTGATTGATGATTGATGAATCATGATTCATGATTGATGATTGATGATTGATGATTGATGATTGATGATTGATTATTGATGATTGATGATTGATGATTGATGATTGATGATTGATGATTGAGGATTGAAGATTGATGATTGATGATTGATGATTGATGATTGATGATTGATGATTGATGATTGATGATTGATGATTGAAGATTGATGATTGATGATTGATGAGTGATGAGTGATGAGTGATGATTGATGATTGATGATTGATGAGTGTTGATTGATGATTGATGATTGATGATTGATGACTAATGATTGATGATTGATGATTGATGATTGATGATTGATTTTTGATGACTGATGATTGATGATTGATGATTGATGATTTATGATTGATGATTGATGATTGATGATTCATCATTGATGGTTGATGAGTGATGATTGATGATTGATGATTGATTATTGATGATTGATGATTGATGATTGATGATTGATGATTGATGATTGATGATTGATGATTGAAGATTGATGATTGATGATTGATGATTGATGATTGATGATTGATGATTGATGATTGATGAGTGATGAGTGATGATTGATGATTGATGATTGATGATTGATGATTGATGCTTGATGATTGGTGATTGATGATTGATGATTGATGATTCATGATTGATGATTGATGATTGATGATTGCTGATTGATTATTGATGATTGATGATTGATGATTGATGATTGATGATTGATGATTGATGATTGATGATTGAAGATTGATGATTGATGATTGATGATTGATGATTGATGATTGATGATTGATGATTGATGATTGATGATTGATGATTGAAGATTGATGATTAATGATTGATAATTGATGATTGATGATTGATGAGTGATGAGTGATGATTGATGATTGATGATTGATGAGTGTTGATTGATGATTGATGATTGATGATTGATGATTGATGATTGATGTTTGATGATTAATGATTGATGATTGATGATTGATGATTGATTATTGATTATTGATGATTGATGATTGATGATTGATGATTGATGATTGATGATTGATGATTGATGATTGATGATTGATGATTGATGATTGATGACTAATGATTGATGATTGATGATTGATGATTGATGATTGATTTTTGATGACTGATGATTGATGATTGATGATTGATGATTGATGATTTATGATTGATGATTGATGATTGATGATTGATGATTGATTATTGATGATTGATGATTGATGATTGATGATTGATGATTGATGATTGATGATTGATGATTGATGATTGATGATTGATGATTGATGATTGATGATTGATGATTGATGATTGATGAGTGATGAGTGATGATTGATGATTGATGATTGATGATTGATGATTGATGTTTGATGATTGGTGATTGATGATTGATGATTGATGATTGATGATTGATGATTGATGTTTGATGATTAATGATTGATGATTGATGATTGATGATTGATTATTGATGATTGATGATTGATGATTGATGATTGATGATTGATGATTGATGATTGATGATTGATGATTGATGATTGATGATTGATGATTGATGATTGATGATTGATGATTGATGATTGATGATTGATGATTGATGATTGATGATTGATGATTGATGATTGATGTTTGATGATTAATGATTGATGATTGATTATTGATTATTGATTATTGATGATTGATGATTGATGATTGATGATTGATGATTGATGATTGATGATTGATGATTGATGATTGCTGATTGATGATTGATGATTGATTATTGATGATTGATGTTTGATGATTGATGATTAATGATTGATGATTGATGATTGATGATTGATGATTGATGATTGATGATTGATGATTGATGATTGATGATTGATGATTGATGATTGATGATTGATGATTGATGTTTGATGATTAATGATTGATGATTGATGATTGATGATTGATTATTGATTATTGATGATTGATGATTGATGATTGATGATTGATGATTGATGATTGATGAGTGTTGATTGATGATTGATGATTGATGATTGATGATTGATTATTGATGATTGATGATTGATGATTGATGAGTGATGAGTGATGATTGATGATTGATGATTGAAGATTGATGATTGATGATTGATGATTGAAGATTGATGATTGATGATTGATGATTGATGATTGATGGTTGATGATTGATGAGTGATGAGTGATGATTGATGATTGATGATTGATGATTGATGATTGATGATTGATGATTGATGATTGATTATTGATGATTGATGATTGATGATTGATGATTGATGATTGATGATTGATGATTGAAGATTGATGATTGATGATTGACGATTGATGATTGATGATTGATGATTGATGATTGATGATTGAAGATTGATGATTGATGATTGATGATTGATGATTGATGATTGATGATTGATGAGTCATGAGTGATGATTGATGATTGATGATTGATGAGTGTTGATTGATGATTGATGATTGATGATTGATGATTGATGATTGATGATTGATGATTGATGATTGATGTTTGATGATTAATGATTGATGATTGATGATTGATGATTGATTATTGATTATTGATGATTGATGATTGATGATTGATGATTGATGATTGATGATTGATGATTGATGATTGATGTTTGATGATTAATGATTGATGATTGATGATTGATGATTGATTATTGATTATTGATGATTGATGATTGATGATTGATGATTGATGATTGATGAGTGTTGATTGATGATTGATGATTGATGATTGATGATTGATGATTGATTATTGATGATTGATGATTGATGATTGATGAGTGATGAGTGATGATTGATGATTGATGATTGAAGATTGATGATTGATGATTGATGATTGATGAGTGTTGATTGATGATTGATGATTGATGATTGATGATTGATTATTGATGATTGATGATTGATGATTGATGAGTGATGAGTGATGATTGATGATTGATGATTGAAGATTGATGATTGATGATTGATGATTGAAGATTGATGATTGATGATTGATGATTGATGATTGATGGTTGATGATTGATGAGTGATGAGTGATGATTGATGATTGATGATTGATGATTGATGATTGATGATTGATGATTGATGATTGATGATTGATTTTTGATGATTGATGATTGATGATTGATGATTGATGATTGATGATTTATGATTGATGATTGATGATTGATGATTGATGATTGATTATTGATAATTTATGATTGATGATTGATGATTGATGATTGATGATTGATGATTGATGATTGAAGATTGATGATTGATGATTGATGATTGATGATTGATGATTGATGATTGATGAGTGATGAGTGATGAGTGATGATTGATGATTGATGATTGATGATTGATGATTGATGCTTGATGATTGGTGATTGATGATTGATGATTGATGATTCATGATTGATGGTTGATGAGTGATGATTGATGATTGATGATTGATGAGTGTTGATTGATGATTGATGATTGATGATTGATGATTGATGATTGATGATTGATGATTGATGATTCATGAGTGTTGATTGATGACTGATGATTGATGATTGATGATTGATGATTGATGCTTGATGATTGGTGATTGATGATTGATGATTGATGATTCATGATTGATGGTTGATGAGTGATGATTGATGATTGATGATTGATGAGTGTTGATTGATGATTGATGATTGATGATTGATGATTGATGATTGATGATTCATGATTGATGATTGATGATTGATGATTGATGATTGATGACTAATGATTGATGATTGATGATTGATGATTGATTTTTGATGACTGATGATTGATGATTGATGATTGATGATTGATGATTGATGATTGATGATTGATGATTGATGATTTATGATTGATGATTGATGATTGATGATTGATGATTGATTATTGATGATTGATGATTGATGATTGATGATTGATGATTGATGATTGATGATTGATGATTGATGATTGATGATTGATGATTGATGATTGATGATTGAAGATTGATGATTGATGATTGATGATTGATGATTGATGATTGATGATTGATGATTGATGATTGATGATTGATGATTGATGATTGATGATTGATGATTGATGATTGATGATTGATGAAAGATGATTGATGATTCATGATTGATGATTGATGATTGATGATTGATGATTGATAATTGATGATTGATGATTCATGATTGATGATTGATGATTGATGATTGAAGATTGATGATTGATGATTGATGATTGATAATAGATGATTGATGATTCATGATTGATGATTCATGATTGATGATTGATGGTTGATGGATGATGATTGAGGCTTGATGATTGATGCTTAAAGATTGATGATTGATGATTGATGATTGATGATTGATGATTGATGATTGATGATTGATGATTGATGATTGATGATTGATGATTGATGATTGATGATTGATGATTGATGATTGATGATTGATGATTGATGATTGATGATTGATGAGTGATGAGTGATGATTGATGATTGATGATTGATGATTGATGATTGATGATTGATGATTGATGATTGATGATTCATGATTGATGATTGATGATTGATGATTGATAATAGATGATTGATGATTGTTGATTGATGATTCATGATTGATGATTGATGAGTGTTGATTGATGATTGATGATTGATGGTTGATGGATGATGATTGAGGCTTGATGATTGATGCTTAATGATTGATGATTGATGATTGATGATTGATGATTGATGATTGGTGATTGATGATTGATGATTGATGATTCATGATTGATGATTGATGATTGATGATTGATGATTGATGATTGATGATTGATGATTGATGATTGATGATTGATGATTGATGATTGATGATTGATGATTGATGATTGATGATAGATGATTGATAATAGATGATTGATGATTGATGATTCATGATTCATGATTGATGATTGATGAGTGTTGATTGATGATTGATGATTGATGGTTGATGGATGATGATTGAGGCTTGATGATTGATGCTTAATGATTGATGATTGATCATTGATGATTGATGATTGATGATTGATGATTGATGATTGATGATTGATGATTGATGATTGATGATTGATGATTTAAGATTGATGATTGATGATTGATGATTGATGATTGATGATTGTTGATTTATGATTGATGATTGATGATTGAAGATTGATGATTGATGATTGATGATTGATGATTGATGATTGATGATTGATGATTGATGATTGATGATTGATGATTGATGATTGATGATTGATGATTGATGATTGATGATTGATGATTGATGATTGATGATTGATGAATGATGATTGATGATTTATGATTTATGATTAATAATTGATGGTTGATGATTGTTGATTGAAGATTCATGGTTCGGGATTGATAATTGATCATTGATGATTGATGATTTTGATTGATGATTGATGATTGATGATTGATGATTGATGATTGACAATTAATGATTGTTGATTGATGATTGATGAATCATGATTCATGATTGATGATTGATGATTGATGATTGATGATTGATGATTGATGGTTGATGATTGATGATTGATGATTGATGATTGATAATCGATAATTGATGATTGATGATTGATGATTGATGATTGATGATTAATGATTGATGATTGATGATTGATGATTGATGATTGATGACTGATGATTGGTGATTGATGATTGGTGATTGATGATTGATGGTTGTCGGTTGATGATTGAGGATTGATGATTGATGATTGATGATTGATGATTGATGACTGATGATTGGTGATTGATGATTGGTGATTGATGATTGATGGTTGTCGGTTGATGATTGATGATTAATGATTGTTGATTGATGATTGATGGTTGATGATTGATGATCGCAAATTGATGATTGATAATTGGTGACTGATGATAGTTGAGTGATGATTGTTGATTGCTGATTGATGATTGATGATTAATGATTGATGATTGATGATTGATGATTGATGATTGATGATTAATGATTGATGATTGATGATTGATGATTGATGATTGATGATTGATGATTGATGATTGATGATTGATAATCGATGATTGATGATTGAAGATTGATGATTGATGATTGATGATTGGTGATTGATGATTGATGATTGATGAATGTGATTGATGAATGATGAGTGATTATTGATAATTGATAATTGATGATTGATGATTGATGATTGATGTTTGATGATTGATGAGTGATGATTGATGATTAATGATTGATGATTGATGATTGATGATTGATTTTTGATGACTGATGATTGATGATCGCAAATTAATGATTGATAATTGGTGACTGATGATTGATGATTGATGATTGATGAGTGATGATTGATGATTGATGATTGATGATTGATGATTGATGATTGATAATTGATGATTGATGATTGATGATTGATGATTGATGATTGATGATTGCTGATTGATGATTGATGATTGATTATTGATGATTGATGTTTGATTATTGATGATTAATGATTGATGATTGATGATAATGATTGATGATTGATGATTGATGATTGATGATTGATGTTTGATGATTAATGATTGATGATTGATGATTGATGATTGATTATTGATTATTGATGATTGATGATTGATGATTGATGATTGATGATTGATGATTGATGATTGATGATTGATGATTGATGATTGATAATTGATGATTGATGATTGATGATTGATGATTGATGATTGATGATTGATGATTGATGATTGATGATTGATGATTGATGATTGATGAATGATGATTGATGATTTATGATTTATGATTTATGATTAATAATTGATGGTTGATGATTGTTGATTGAAGATTCATGGTTCGGGATTGATAATTGATCATTGATGATTGATTATTTTGATTGATGATTGATGATTGATGATTGATGATTGATGATTAATGATTGTTGATTGATGATTGATGAATCATGATTCATGATTGATGATTGATGATTGATGATTGATGATTGATGATTGATGGTTGATGATTGATGATTGAGGATTGATGATTGATAATCGATAATTGATGATTGATGATTGATGATTGTTGATTGATGATTAATGATTGATGATTGATGATTGATGATTGATGATTGATGACTGATGATTGGTGATTGATGATTGGTGATTGATGATTGATGGTTCTCGGTTGATGATTGAGGATTGATGATTGATGATTGATGATTGATGATTGATGATTGATGACTGATGATTGGTGATTGATGATTGGTGATTGATGATTGATGGTTGTCGGTTGATGATTGATGATTAATGATTGTTGATTGATGATTGATGGTTGATGATTGATGATCGCAAATTGATGATTGATAATTGGTGACTGATGATTGATGAGTGATGATTGATGATTGCTGATTGATGATTGATGATTGATGATTGATGATTGATGATTGATGATTGATGATTGATGATTGATGATTGATGATTGATGATTGATGATTGATGATTGATGATTGATGATTGATGATTGATGATTGATGATTGATAATCGATGATTGATGATTGAAGATTGATGATTGATGATTGATGATTGGTGATTGATGATTGATGAATGTGATTGATGAATGATGATTGATGATTGATGATTGATGAGTGATGATTGATGATTAATGATTGATGATTGATGATTGATAATTGATGATTGATTTTTGATGACTGATGATTGATTATTGCTGATTGATGATTGATGATTGATGATTGATCATTGATGATTGATGATTGATGATTGATGATTGATGATTGATGATTGATGATTGATGGTTGATGATTGATGATTGTTGATCGCAAATTGATGATTGATAATTGGTGACTGATTATTGATGATTGATGATTGATGAGTGATGATTGATGATTGATGATTGATGATTGATGATTGATTATTGATGATTGATGATTGATGATTGATGATTGATGATTGATGATTGATGATTGCTGAATGATGATTGATGATTGATTATTGATGATTGATGTTTGATGATTGATGATTAATGATTGATGATTGATGATTGATGTTTGATGATTAATGATTGATGATTGATGATTGATGATTGATTATTGATTATTGATGATTGATGATTGATGATTGATGATTGATGATTGATGATTGATGATTGATGATTGATGATTGATGATTGATGATTGATGATTGATGATTAATGATTGATGATTGATGATTGATGATTGATGATTGATGATTGATTTTTGATGACTGATGATTGATGATTGATGATTGATGATTGATGATTGATGATTTATGATTGATGATTGATGATTGATGATTGATGATTGATGATTGATGATTGATGATTGATGATTGATGATTGATGATTGATGATTGATGATTGATGATTGATGATTGATGATTGATGATTGATGATTGATGATTGATGATTGATGATTGATGATTGATGATTGATGATTGATGATTGATGATTGATGATTGATGATTGATGGTTGATGATTGATGATTGATGATCGCAAATTGTTGATTGATAATTGGTGACTGATGATTGATGATTGATGATTGATGATTGATGAGTAATGATTGATGATTGATGATTGATGATTTATGATTGATGATTGATGATTGATGATTGATGATTGATGATTGCTGATTGATGATTGATGATTGATGATTGATTATTGATGATTGATGTTTGATGATTGATGATTAATGATTGATGATTGATGATTGATGATTGATGATTGATGATTGATGATTGATGATTGATGTTTGATGATTAATGATTGATGAGTGATGATTGATGATTGATGATTGATGATTGATGATTGATGATTGATGATTGATGATTGATGATTGATGATTGATGATTGATGATTGATGATTGATGATTGATGATTGATGATTGATGATTGATGATTGATGATTGATGATTGATGATTGATGATTGATGATTGATGATTGATGATTGATGATTGATGATTGATGATTGATGATTGATGATTGATGATTGATGATTGATGATTGCTGATTGATAATCGATGATTGATGATTGAAGATTGATGATTGATGATTGATGATTGATGATTGGTGATTGATGATTGATGATTGATGAATGTGATTGATGAATGATGATTGATTATTGATTATTGATAATTGATGATTGATGATTGATGATTGATGATTGATGATTGATGATTGATGATTGATGATTGATGATTGCTGATTGATGATTGATTATTGATGATTGATGATTGATGATTGATGATTAATGATTGATGATTGATGATTGATGATTGATGCTTGATGATTGGTGATTGATGATTGATGATTGATGATTGATGATTCATGATTGATGGTTGATGAGTGATGATTGATGATTGATGATTGATGATTTTTGATTGATGATTGATGATTGATGATTGATGATTGATGATTGATGATTGATGATTGATGATTCATGATTCATGATTGATGATTGATGATTGATGATTGATAATAGATGATTGATGATTGATGATTGATGATTGATGATTGATGATTGATGATTGATGATTGATGATTGATGATTGATGATTGATGATTGAAGATTGATGATTGATGATTGATGATTGATGACTGATGATTGATGATTGATGATTGATGATTGATGATTGATGATTGATGATTGATGATTGATGATTGATGATTGATGATTGATGATTGATGATTGATGAGTGATGATTGATGATTCATGATTGATGATTGATGACTGATGATTGATGATTGATGATTGATGATTGATGATTGATGATTTATGATTGATGATTGATTATTGATGATTGATGATTGATGATTGATGATTGATGATTGATGATTGATGATTGATGATTGATGATTGATGATTGATGATTGATGATTGATGATTGATGATTGATGATTGATGATTGATGATTGATGATTGATGATTGATGATTGATGATTGATGATTGATGATTGATGGTTGATGATTGATGATTGATGATCGCAAATTGTTGATTGATAATTGGTGACTGATGATTGATGATTGATGATTGATGAGTAATGATTGATGATTGATGATTGATGATTGATGATTGATGATTGATGATTGATGATTGATGATTGATGATTGATGATTGCTGATTGATTATTGATGATTGATTATTGATGATTGATGTTTGATGATTGATGATTAATGATTGATGATTGATGATTGATGATTGATGATTGATGATTGATGTTTGATGATTAATGATTGATGATTGATGATTGCTGAATGATGATTGATGATTGATTATTGATGATTGATGTTTGATGATTGATGATTAATGATTGATGATTGATGATTGATGATTGATGTTTGATGATTAATGATTGATGATTGATGATTGATGATTGATTATTGATTATTGATGATTGATGATTGATGATTGATGATTGATGATTGATGATTGATGATTGATGATTGATGATTGATGATTGATGATTAATGATTGATGATTGATGATTGATGATTGATGATTGATGATTGATTTTTGATGACTGATGATTGATGATTGATGATTGATGATTGATGATTGATGATTTATGATTGATGATTGATGATTGATGATTGATGATTGATGATTGATGATTGATGATTGATGATTGATGATTGATGATTGATGATTGATGATTGATGATTGATGATTGATGATTGATGATTGATGATTGATGATTGATGATTGATGATTGATGATTGATGGTTGATGATTGATGATTGCTGATTGATGATTGATGATTGATTATTGATGATTGATGATTGATGATTGATGATTAATGATTGATGATTGATGATTGATGCTTGATGATTGGTGATTGATGATTGATGATTGATGATTCATGATTGATGGTTGATGAGTGATGATTGATGATTGATGATTGATGATTGATGATTTTTGATTGATGATTGATGATTGATGATTGATGATTGATGATTGATGATTGATGATTCATGATTCATGATTGATGATTGATGATTGATGATTGATAATAGATGATTGATGATTGATGATTGATGATTGATGATTGATGATTGATGATTGATGATTGATGATTGATGATTGAAGATTGATGATTGATGATTGATGATTGATGATTGATGATTGATGATTGATGATTGATGATTGATGATTGATGATTGATGATTGATGATTGATGATTGATGATTGATGATTGATGATTGATGATTGATGATTGATGATTGATGATTGATGATTGATGATTGATGATTGATGATTGATGATTGATGAGTGATGATTGATGATTCATGATTGATGATTGATGAGTGTTGATTGATGATTGATGGTTGATGGATGATGATTGAGGCTTGATGATTGATGCTTAATGATTGATGATTGATGATTGATGATTGATGATTGATGAATGATGATTGCTGATTGATGATTGCAAATTAATGATTAATGATTGATGATTGATGATTGACGATTGATGCTTGATGATTGGTGATTGATGATTGATGATTCATGATTCATGATTGATGGTTGATGAGTGATGATTGATGATTGATGATTGATGATTGTTGATTGATGATTGATGATTGATGATTGATGATTGATGATTGATGATTGATGATTCATGATTGATGATTCATGATTGATGATTGATAATAGATGATTGATGATTGATGATTGATGATTGATGATTCATGATTGATGATTGATGAGTGTTGATTGATGATTGATGATTGATGATTGATGATTGATAATCGATGATTGATGATTGAAGATTGATGATTGATGATTGATGATTGATGATTGGTGATTGATGATTGATGATTGATGAATGTGATTGATGAATGATGATTGATTATTGATTATTGATAATTGATGATTGATGATTGATGATTGATGATTGATGATTGATGATTGATGATTGATGATTGATGATTGATGATTGATGATTGATGATTGCTGATTGATGATTGATGATTGATTATTGATGATTGATGATTGATGATTGATGATTAATGATTGATGATTGATGATTGATGCTTGATGATTGGTGATTGATGATTGATGATTGATGATTCATGATTGATGGTTGATGAGTGATGATTGATGATTGATGATTGATGATTGATGATTTTTGATTGATGATTGATGATTGATGATTGATGATTGATGATTGATGATTGATGATTCATGATTGATGATTGATGATTGATGATTGATAATAGATGATTGATGATTGATGATTGATGATTGATGATTGATGATTGATGATTGATGATTGATGATTGATGATTGATGATTGATGATTGATGATTGAAGATTGATGATTGATGATTGATGATTGATGATTGATGATTGATGATTGATGATTGATGATTGATGATTGATGATTGATGATTGATGATTGATGATTGATGATTGATGATTGATGATTGATGATTGATGAGTGATGATTGATGATTCATGATTGATGATTGATGAGTGTTGATTGATGATTGATGGTTGATGGATGATGATTGAGGCTTGATGATTGATGCTTAATGATTGATGATTGATGATTGATGATTGATGATTGATGAATGATGATTGATGATTGATGATTGCAAATTAATGATTAATGATTGATGATTGAAGATTGACGATTGATGCTTGATGATTGGTGATTGATGATTGATGATTCATGATTCATGATTGATGGTTGATGAGTGATGATTGATGATTGATGATTGATGATTGTTGATTGATGATTGATGATTGATGATTGATGATTGATGATTGATGATTGATGATTGATGATTCATGATTGATGATTCATGATTGATGATTGATAATAGATGATTGATGATTGATGATTGATGATTGATGATTCATGATTGATGATTGATGAGTGTTGATTGATGATTGATGATTGATGATTGATGATTGATGATTGATGATTGAGGATTGATGATTGATGATTGATGATTGATGATTGATGATTGATGATTGATGATTGATGATTGATGATTGATGATTGATGATTGATGATTGAAGATTGATGATTGATGATTGATGATTGGTGATTGATGATTGATGATTGATGATTGATGATTCATGATTGATGGTTGATGAGTGATGATTGATGATTGATGATTGAAGATTGTTGATTGATGATTGATGATTGATGATTGATGATTGATGATTGATGATTGATGATTGATGATTGATGATTGATGATCGATGATTGATGATTGATGATTGATGATTGATGATTGATGATTGATGATTCATGATTCATGATTCATGATTCATGATTGATGATTGATGATTGATAATAGATGATTGATGATTGATGATTGATGATTCATGATTGATGATTGATGAGTGTTGATTGATGATTGATGATTGATGGTTGATGGATGATGATTGAGGCTTGATGATTGATGCTTAATGATTGATAATTGATGATTGATGATTGATGATTGATGATTGAAGATTGATGATTGATGAGTGATGAGTGATGATTGATGATTGATGATTGATGATTGATGATTGATGATTGATGATTGATGATTGATGATTGATGATTGATGATTCATGATTGATGATTGATGATTGATGATTGATAATAGATGATTGATGATTGATGATTGATGATTGATGATTCATGATTGATGATTGATGAGTGTTGATTGATGATTGATGATTGATGGTTGATGGATGATGATTGAGGCTTGATGATTGATGCTTAATGATTGATGATTGATGATTGATGATTGATGATTGATGATTGATGATTGATGATTGATGATTGATGATTGATGATTGATGATTGATGATTGATGATTGATGATTGATGATTGATGATTGATGATTGATGATTCATGATTGATGATTGATGATTGATGATTGATGATTGATAATAGATGATTGATGATTGATGATTGATGATTGATGATTCATGATTGATGATTGATGAGTGTTGATTGATGATTGGTGATTGATGGTTGATGGATGATGATTGAGGCTTGATGATTGATGCTTAATGATTGATGATTGATGATTGATGATTGATGATTGATGATTGATGATTGATGATTGATGATTGATGATTGATGATTGATTATTGAAGATTGATGATTGATGATTGATGATTGATGATTGTTGATTTATGATTGATGATTGATGATTGATGATTGATGATTGATGATTGATGATTGATGATTGAAGATTGATGATTGATGATTGATGAATGATGATTGATGATTTATGATTTATGATTTATGATTAATAATTGATGGTTGATGATTGTTGATTGAAGATTCATGGTTTGGGATTGATAATTGATCATTGATGATTGATGATTTTGATTGATGATTGATGATTGATGATTGATGATTAATGATTGTTGATTGATGATTGATGAATCATAATTCATGATTGATGATTGATGATTGATGATTGATGATTGATGGTTGATGATTGATGATTGATGATTGATGATTGATAATCGATAATTGATGATTGATGATTGATGATTGTTGATTGATGATTAATTATTGATGATTGATGATTGATGATTGATGATTGATGATTGATGATTGATGATTGATGATTGATGACGGATGATTGGTGATTGATGATTGGTGATTGATGATTGATGGTTGTCGGTTGATGATTGAGGATTGATGATTGATGATTGATGATTGATGATTGATGATTGATGATTGATGATTGATGATTGATGACTGATGATTGGTGATTGATGATTGGTGATTGATGATTGATGGTTGTCGGTTGATGATTGATGATTGATGATTGATGATTGATGATTGATGATTGCTGATTGAAGATTGATGATCGATCATTGATCATTGATGATTCATGGTTGCGGATTGATAGTTGATGATTGATGATTGATGATTGATGATTGATGACTGATGATTGATGATTGATGACTGATGATTGGTGATTGATGATTGGTGATTGATGATTGATGGTTGTCGGTTGATGATTGAGGATTGATGATTGATGATTGATGATTGATGATTGATGATTGATGATCGATGATCGATGATTGATGATTGATGATTGATGATTGATGATTGTTGATTTATGATTGTTGATTGATGATTGATGGTTGATAATTGATGATTGATGATTGATGATTGATGAATGATGATTGATGATTTATGATTAATGATTTATGATTGATAATTGATGGTTGATGATTGGTGATTGAAGATTCATGGTTCGGGATTGATAATTGATCATTGATGATTGATGATTTTGATTGATGATTGATGATTCATGATTCATGATTGATGATTGATGATTAATGATTGTTGATTGATGATTGATGAATCATGATTCATGATTGATTATTGATGATTGATGATTGATAATTGATGGTTGATGATTGATGATTGATGATTGATGATTGATGATTGATGATTGATGAGTGATGATTGATGATTGATGATTGATGATTGATGATTGATTTTTGATGACTGATGATTAATGATTGATGATTGATGATTGATGAATGATGATTGATGATTTATGATTTATGATTTATGATTTATGATTGATAATTGATGGTTGATGTTTGGTGATTGAAGATTCATGGTTCGGGATTGATAATTGATCATTGATGATTGATGATTTTGATTGATGATTGATGATTGATGATTGATGATTGATGATTGATGATTGATGATAGATGATTGATGATTGATGATTGATGATTGATGATTGATGATTGATGATTGATGATTGATGATTGATGATTGATGATTGATGATTGATGATTGATAATCGATGATTGATGATTGAAGATTGAAGATTGATGATTGATGATTGATGATTGGTGATTGATGATTGATGATTGATGAACGTGATTGATGAATGATGATTGATTATTGATTATTGATAATTGATGATTGATGATTGATGATTGATGATTGATGAGTGATGATTGATGATTGATGATTGATGATTGATGATTGATGATTGATGATTGATGATTGATAATTGATGATTGATGTTTGATGGTTGATGATTGATGATCGCAAATTGATGATTGATAATTGGTGACTGATGATTGATGAGTGATGATTGATGATTGATGATTGATGACTGATGATTGATGATTGATGATTGATGATTGATGATTGATGATTGATGACTGATGATTGATGATTGATGATTGATGATTGATGATTGATGATTGATGGTTGATGATTGATGATTGATGATCGCAAATTGATGATTGATAATTGGTGACTGATGATTGATGGTTGATGATTGATGATTGATGATTGATGATTGATGATTGATGATCGATGATTGATGATCGATGATTGATGATTGATGATTGATGATTGATGATCGATGATTGATGATTGAAGATTGATGATTGATGATTGATGATTGATGATTGGTGATTGATGATTGATGATTGATGAATGTGATTGATGAGTGATGATTGATGATTGATGATTGATGACTGATGATTGATGATTGATGATTGATGATTGATGACTGATGATTGATGATTGATGATTGATGATTAATGAATGATGATTGATGATTTATGATTTATGATTTATGATTAATAATTGATGGTTGATGATTGTTGATTGAAGATTCATGGTTTGGGATTGATAATTGATCATTGATGATTGATGATTTTGATTGATGATTGATGATTGATGATTGATGATTAATGATTGTTGATTGATGATTGATGAATCATAATTCATGATTGATGATTGATGATTGATGATTGATGATTGATGGTTGATGATTGATGATTGATGATTGATGATTGATAATCGATAATTGATGATTGATGATTGATGATTGTTGATTGATGATTAATGATTGATGATTGATGATTGATGATTGATGATTGATGATTGATGATTGATGATTGATGATTGATGATTGATGATTGATGATTGATGATTGATGACTGATGATTGGTGATTGATGATTGGTGATTGATAATTGATGGTTGTCGGTTGATGATTGAGGATTGATGATTGATGATTGATGATTGATGATTGATGACTGATGATTGGTGATTGATGATTGGTGATTGATGATTGACGGTTGTCGGTTGATGATTGATGATTGATGATTGATGATTGCTGATTGAAGATTGATGATCGATCATTGATCATTGATGATTCATGGTTGCGGATTGATAGTTGATGATTGATGATTGATGACTGATGATTGATGATTGATGACTGATGATTGGTGATTGATGATTGGTGATTGATGATTGATGGTTGTCGGTTGATGATTGAGGAATGATGATTGATGGTTGATGATTGATGATCGATGATTGATGATTGATGATTGATGATTGATGATTGTTGATTTATGATCGTTGATTGATGATTGATGGTTGATAATTGATGATTGATGATTGATGATTGATGATTGATGATTGATGATTGATGAATGATGATTGATGATTTATGATTTATGATTTATGATTGATAATTGATGGTTGATGATTGGTGATTGAAGATTCATGGTTCGGGATTGATAATTGATCATTGATGATTGATGATTTTGATTGATGATTGATGATTGATGATTGATGATTGATGATTGATGATTGATGATTAATGATTGTTGATTGATGATTGATGAATCATGATTCATGATTGATGATTGATGATTGATGATTGATGATTGATAATTGATGGTTGATGATTGATGATTGATGATTGATGATTGATGATTGATGATTGATGATTGATGAGTGATGATTGATGATTGATGATTGATGATTGATGATTGATTTTTGATGACTGATGATTGATGATTGATGATTGATGATTGATAATTGATGATTGATGTTTGATGGTTGATATTTGATGATCGCAAATTGATGATTGATAATTGGTGACTGATGATTGATGAGTGATGATTGATGATTGCTGATTGATGATTGATGATTGATGATTGATGATTGATGATTGATGATAGATGATTGATGATTGATGATTGATGATTGATGATTGATGATTGATGATTGATGATTGATGATTGATGATTGATGATTGATAATCGATGATTGATGATTGAAGATTGATGATTGATGATTGATGATTGATGATTGGTGATTGATGATTGATGATTGATGAACGTGATTGATGAATGATGATTGATTATTGATTATTGATAATTGATGATTGATGATTGATGATTGATGATTGATGAGTGATGATTGATGATTGATGATTGATGATTGATGATTGATGATTGATGATTGATGATTGATGATTGATGATTGATGATTGATGATTGATAATTGATGATTGATGTTTGATGGTTGATGATTGATGATCGCAAATTGATGATTGATAATTGGTGACTGATGATTGATGAGTGATGATTGATGATTGATGATTGATGACTGATGATTGATGATTGATGATTGATGATTGATGATTGATGATTGATGACTGATGATTGATGATTGATGATTGATGATTGATGATTGATGGTTGATGATTGATGATTGATGATCGCAAATTGATGATTGATAATTGGTGACTGATGATTGATGGTTGATGATTGATTATTGATGATTGATGAGTGATGATTGATGATTGATGATTGATGATTGATGATTGATGATTGATGATTGATGATTGATGATTGATGACTGATGATTGATGATTGATGATTGATGATTGATGATTGATGATTAATGGGTGATGATTGACGATTGATGATTGATGATTATGGATTGATGATTGATGATTGATGATTGCAAATTAATGATTAATGATTGATGATTGATGATTGATGCTTGATGATTGGTGATTGATGATTGATGATTGATGATTAATGATTGATGGTTGATGAGTGATGATTGATGATTGATGATTGTTGATTGATGATTAATGATTGTTGATTGATGATTGATGAATCATGATTCATGATTGATGATTGATGATTGATGATTGATGATTGATAATTGATGTTTGATGATTGATGATTGATGATTCATGATTGATGATTGATGATTGATGATTGATGAGTGATGGTTGATGATTGCTGATTGATGATTGATGATTGATGATTGATGATTGATGACTGATGATTAATTATTGATGATTGATGTTTGATGATTGATGATTAATGATTGATGATTGATGATTGATGATTGATGATTGATGTTTGATGATTAATGATTGATGATTGATGATTGATGATTGATTATTGATGATTGATGATTGATGATTGATGATTGATGATTGATGATTGATGATTGATGATTGATGATTGATGATTGATGATTGATGATTGATGATTGATGATTGATGATTGATGATTGATGATTGATGATTGATGATTGATGATTGATGATTGATGATTGATGATTGATGATTGATGATTGATGATCGATGATTGATGATTGATGATTGATGATTGATGACTGATGGTTGATGATTGATGATTGATGATTGATTATTGATTATTGATGATTGATGATTGATGATTGATGATTGATGATTGATGATTGATGATTGATGATTGATGATTGATGATTGATGATTGATGATTGATGATTGATAATCGATGATTCATGATTGAAGATTGATGATTGATGATTGATGATTGGTGATTGATGATTGATGATTGATGAATGTGATTGATGATTGATGATTGATTACTGATTATTGATAATTGATGATTGATGATTGATGATTGATGATTGATGATTGATGGTTGATGATTGAATATTGATGATTGATGATTGATGATTGATGAAAAATGGGTGATGATTGACGATTGATGATTGATGATTGAGGATTGGTGATTGATGATTGATGATTGATGATCGATGATCGATGATTGATGATTGATGATTGATGATTGATGATTGCTGATTGAAGATTGATGATCGATCATTGATCATTGATGATTCATGGTTGCGGATTGATAGTTGATAATTGATGATTGATGATTGATGACTGATGATTGATGATTGATGACTGATTATTGGTGATTGATGATTGGTGATTGATGATTGATGGTTTTCGGTTGATGATTGAGGATTGATGATTGATGATCGATGATTGATGATCGATGATTGATGATTGATGATTGATAATCGATGATTGATGATTGAAGATTGATGATTGATGATTGATGATTGATGATTGGTGATTGATGATTGATGATTGATGAATGTGATTGATGAATGATGATTGATTATTGATTATTGATGATTGATGATTGATGATTGATGATTGATGATTGATGATTGATGATTGATGATTGATGATTGATGATTGATGATTGATGATTGATGATTGATGATTGCTGATTGATGATTGATGATTTTGATTGATGATTGATGATTCATGATTGATGATTGATGATTGATGATTAATGATTGTTGATTGATGATTGATGAATCATGATTCATGATTGATGAGTGATGATTGATGATTGATAATTGATGGTTGATGATTGATGATTGATGATTGATGATTGATGATTGATGATTGATGATTGATGAGTGATGATTGATGATTGCTGATTGATGATTGATGATTGATGATTGATGATTGATGATTGATGATTGATGATTGATAACTGATGATTGATGATTGATGATTGATGATTGATAATTGATGATTGATGTTTGATGGTTGATGATTGATGATCGCAAATTGATGATTGAAAATTGATGACTGATTATTGATGAGTGATGATTGATGATTGATGATTGATGACTGATGATTGATGATTGATGATTGATGATTGATGATTGATGATTGATGACTGATGATTGATGATTGATGATTGATGATTGATGATTGATGGTTGATGATTGATGATTGATGATCGCAAATTGATGATTGATAATTGGTTACTGATGATTGATGGTTGATGATTGATGATTGATGATTGATGAGTGATGATTGATGATTGATGATTGATGATTGATGATTGATGATTGATGATTGATGATTGATGATTGATGATTGCTGATTGATAATTGATGATTGATTATTGATGATTGATGTTTGATGATTGATGATTAATGATTGATGATTGATGATTGGTGATTGATGATTGATGTTTGATGATTAATGATTGATGATTGATGATTGATTATTGATGATTGATGATTGATGATTGATGATTGATGATTGATGATTGATGATTGATGATTGATGATTGATGATTGATGATTGATGATTGATGATTGATGATTGATGATTTATCATTGATGATTGATGATTGATGATTGATGATTGATGATTGATGATTGATGATTGATGATTGATGATCGATGATTGATGATTGATGATTGATGATTGATGACTGATGGTTGATGATTGATGATTGATGATTGATTATTGATTATTGATGATTGATGATTGATGATTGATGATTGATGATTGATGATTGATGATTGATGATTGATGATTGATGATTGATGATTGATGATTGATGATTGATGATTGATGATTGATGATTGATGATTGATGATTGATGATTGATGATTGATAATCGATGATTCATGATTGAAGATTGATGATTGATGATTGATGATTGGTGATTGATGATTGATGATTGATGAATGTGATTGATGAATGATGATTGATTACTGATTATTGATAATTGATGATTGATGATTGATGATTGATGATTGATGATTGATGGTTGATGATTGAATATTGATGATTGATGATTGATGATTGATGATTGATGAAAAATGGGTGATGATTGACGATTGATGATTGATGATTGAGGAGTGGTGATTGATGATTGATGATTGATGATCGATGATTGATGATTGATGATTGATGATTGATGATTGCTGATTGAAGATTGATGATCGATCATTGATCATTGATGATTCATGGTTGCGGATTGATAGTTGATAATTGATGATTGATGATTGATGACTGATGATTGATGATTGATGATCGATGATTGATGATTGATGATTGATGATTGATGACTGATGGTTGATGATTGATGATTGATGATTGATTATTGATTATTGATGATTGATGATTGATGATTGATGATTGATGATTGATGATTGATGATTGATGATTGATGACTGATGGTTGATGATTGATGATTGATGATTGATTATTGATTATTGATGATTGATGATTGATGATTGATGATCGATGATTGATGATTGATGATTGATGATTGATGATTGATAATCGATGATTGATGATTGAAGATTGATGATTGATGATTGATGATTGATGATTGATGATTGGTGATTGATGATTGATGATTGATGAATGTGATTGATGAATGATGATTGATTATTGATTATTGATGATTGGTGATTGATGATTGATGATTGATGATTGATGATTGATGATTGATGATTGATGATTGATGATTGATGATTGATGATTGATGATTGATGATTGATGATTGATGATTAATGATTGATGATTGATGATTGATGATTGATTTTTGATGACTGATGATTGATGATTGATGATTGATGATTGATGATTGATGATTGATGATTGATGATTGATGATTGATGATTGATGATTGATGATTGATGATTGATGATTGATGGTTGATGATTGATGATTGATGATCGCAAATTGATGATTGATAATTGGTGACTGATGATTGATGATTGAAGATTGATGATTGATGATTGATGAGTGATGATTGATGATTGATGATTGATGATTGATGATTGATGATTGATGATTGATGATTGATGAGTGATGATTGATGATTGATGATTGATGATTGATGATTGATGATTGCTGATTGATGATTGATGATTGATTATTGATGATTGATGTTTGATGATTGATGATTAATGATTGATGATTGATGATTGATGATTGATGATTAATGATTGATGATTGATGTTTGATGATTAATGATTGATGATTGATGATTGGTGATTGATTATTGATGATTGATGATTGCTGATTGATGATTGATGATTGATGATTGATGATTGATGATTGATGATTGATGATTGATGATTGATGATTGATGATTGATGATTAATGATTGATGATTGATAATCGATGATTGATGATTGATGATTGATGATTGATGATTGATGATTGATGATTGATGAGTGATGGGTGATGATTGACGATTGATGATTGATGATTATGGATTGATGATTGATGATTGCAAATTAATGATTAATGATTGATGATTGTTGATTGATGCTTGATGATTGGTGATTGATGATTGATGATTGATGATTCATGATTGATGGTTGATGAGTGATGATTGATGATTGATGATTGTTGATTGATGATTGATGATTGATGATGGATGATTGATGATTGATGATTGATGATTGATGATTGATGATTGATGATTCATGATTCATGATTGATGATTGATGATTGATGATTGATAATAGATGATTGATGATTGATGATTGATGATTCATGATTGATGATTAATGAGTGTTGATTGATGATTGATGATTGATGGTTGATGGATGATGATTGAGGCTTGATGATTGATGCTTAATGATTGATGATTGATGATTGATGATTGATGATTGATGATTGATGATTGATGATTGATGATTGATGATTGATGATTGATGATTGATGATTGATGATTGATGATTGATGATTGAAGATTGATGATTGATGATTGATGATTGATGATTGATGAGTGATGAGTGATGATTGATGATTGATGATTGATGATTGATGATTGATGATTGATGATTGATGATTGATGATTGATGATTGATGATTGATGATTGATGATTGATGATTGATGATTGATGATTGATGATTAATGATTGATGATTGATGATTGATGATTGATGATTGATGATCGCAAATTGATCATTGATAATTGGTGACTGATGATTGATGATTGATGATTGCTGATTGATGATTGATGATTGATGATTGATGATTGATGATTGATGATTGCTGATTGATGATTGATGATTGATTATTGATGATTGATGATTGATGACTGATGATTAATGATTGATGATTGATGATTGATGATTGATGATTGATGATTGATGATTGATGTTTGATGATTGATGATTGATGATTGATGATTGATGATTGATGATTGTTGATTGATGATTGATGATTGATGATTGATGATTGATGATTGATGATTGATGATTGAATATTGATGATTGATGATTGATGATTGATGATTGATGATTGGTGATTGATGATTGATGGTTGTCGGTTGATGATTGAGGATTGATGATTGATGATTGATGATTGATGATTGATGGTTGATGACTGATGATTGGTGATTGATGATTGGTGATTGTTGATTATTGGTTGTTAGTTGATGATTGATGATTGATGATTGATGATTGATGATTGATGATTGATGATTGATGATTGATGATTGATGATTGATGATTGATGATTGCTGATTGAAGATTGATGATCGATAATCGATGATTGATGACTGAAGATTGATGATTGATGATTGGTGATTGATGATTGATGATTGATGAATGTGATTGATGAATGATGATTGATTATTGATTATTGATAATTGATGATTGATGATTGATGATTGATGATTGATGATTGATGAGTGATGATTGATGATTGATGATTGATGATTGATGATTGATGATTGATTTTTGATGACTGATGATTGATGATTGATGATTGATGATTGATGATTGATGATTGATGATTGATGATTGATGATTGATGATTGATGATTGATGATTCATGATTGATTGTTGATGATTGATGATTGATGATCGCAAATTGATGATTGATGATTGATGATTGATGAATGATGATTGATGATTTCTGATTTATGATTAATGATTGATAATTGATGGTTGATGATTGGTGATTGAAGATTCATGGTTCGGGATTGATAATTGATCATTGATGATTGATGATTGATGATTGATGATTCATGATTGATGATTGATGATTGATGATTAATGATTGTTGATTGATGATTGATGAATCATGATTCATGATTGATGATTGATGATTGATGATTGATGACTGATGATTGGTGATTGATGATTGGTGATTGATGATTGATGGTTGTCGGTTGATGATTGAGGATTGATGATTGATGATTGATGATTGATGACTGATGATTGGTGGATGATGATTGGTGATTGATGATTGATGGTTGTCGGTTGATGATTGATGATTGATGATTGATGATTGATGATTGATGATTGATGATTGATGGTTGATGATTGATGATTGATGATCGCAAATTGGTGATTGATAATTGATGACTGATGATTGATGATTGATGAGTGATGATTGATGATTGCTGATTGATGATTGATGATTGATGATTGATGATTGATGATTGATGATTGATGATTGATGATTGATGATTGATGATTGATGATTGATGATTGATGATTGATGATTGATGATTGATGATTGATGATTGATGATTGATGATTGATGATTGATGATTGATGATTGATAATCGATGATTGATGACTGAAGATTGATGATTGATGATTGGTGATTGATGATTGATGATTGATGAATGTGATTGATGAATGATGATTGATTATTGATTATTGATAATTGATGATTGATGATTGATGATTGATGATTGATGATTGATGAGTGATGATTGATGATTGATGATTGATGATTGATGATTGATGATTGATTTTTGATGACTGATGATTGATGATTGATGATTGATGATTGATGATTGATGATTGATGATTGATGATTGATGATTGATGATTGATGATTGATGATTCATGATTGATTGTTGATGATTGATGATTGATGATCGCAAATTGATGATTGATACTTGGTGACTGATGATTGATGATTGATGATTGATGATTGATGATTGATGAGTGATGATTGATGATTGATGATTGATGATTGATGATTGATGATTGATGATTGATGATTGCTGATTAATGATTTATGATTGATTATTGATGATTGATTTTTGATGATTGATGATTAATGATTGATGATTGATGATTGATGATTGATGATTGATGATTGATGTTTGATGATTGATGATTGATGATTGATGATTGATGATTGATTATTGATGATTGATGACTGATGATTGATGATTGATGATTGATGATTGATGATTGATGATTGATGATTGATGATTGATGATTGATGATTGATGATTGATGATTGATGATTGATGATTGATGATTGATGATTGATAATCGATGATTGATGATTGAAGATTGATGATTCATGATTGATGATTGGTGATTGATGATTGATGATTGATGATTGATGATTGATGAATGTGATTGATGTATGATGATTGATTATTGATTATTGCTAATTGATGATTGATGATTGATGGTTGATGATTGATGATTGATGATTGATGATTGATGTTTGATGCTTGATGATTGATGATTGATGATTGATGATTGATGATTGATGATTGATGATTGATGATTGATGATTGATGATTCATAATTGATGATTGATGATTGATGATTGATGATAGATGATTGATGATTGATGATTGATGATTGATGATTGATGATTGATGATTGATGATTGATGATTGATGATTGATGATTGATGTTTCATGATTGATGATTGATGAGTGTTGATTGATGATTGATGATTGATGGTTGATGGATGATGATTGAGGCTTGATGATTGATGCTTGATGATTGATGATTGATGATTGATGATTGATGATTGATGATTGATGATTGAAGATTGATGATTGATGATTGATGATTGATGATTGATGATTGATGATTGATGATTGATGAGTGATGATTGATGATTGATAATTGAGGATTGATGATTGATTTTTGATGAGTGATGATTGATGATTGATGATTGATGATTGATTATTGATGATTGATGGTTGATGATTGATGATTGATGATCGCAAATTGATCATTGACAATTGGTGACTGATGATTGATGATTGATGATTGCTGATTGAAGATTGATGAATGATGATTGATGATTGATGATTGATGATTGATGATTGATGATTGCTGATTGATGATTGATGATTGATTATTGATGATTGATGATTGATGATTGATGATTAATGATTGATGATTGATGATTGATGATTGATGATTGATGTTTGATGATTGATGATTGATGATTGATGATTGATGATTGATGATTGATGATTGTTGATTGATGATTGATGATTGATGATTGATGATTGATGATTGAATATTGATTATTGATGATTGATGATTGATGAGTGATGATTGATGATTGATGATTGATGATTGATGATTGATGATTGATGATTGATGATTGATGATTGATGATTGATGATTGATGATTGATGATTGATGATTGATGATGGATGATGGATGATTGATGATTGATGATTGATGATTGATGATTGATGATTGATGATTGATGATTGATGATTGATGATTGATGATTGATGATTGATGATCGATCATTGATCATTAATGATTCATGGTTGTGGATTGATAATTGATAATTGATGATTTATGATTGATGATTGATGATTTATGATTGCAAATTGATGATTGGTGATTGATGAATGTTGATTGATGATTCATGATTGATGGTTGATGCTTGATGATTGATGATTGATGATTGATGATTGTTGATTTATGATTGATGATTGATGATTGATGATTGATGATTGATGATTGATGATTGATGATTGATGATTGATGATTGATGAGTGTTGATTGATGATTGATGATTGATGGTTGATCGATGATGATTGAGGCTTGATGATTGATGTTTGATATTTGATGATTGATGATTGATGATTGATAATTGATGATTGATGATTGATGATTGATAATTGATGATTAATGATTGATGATTGATGATTGACGAATCATAATTCATGATTGATGATTGATGGTTGATGATTGATGATTGATGATTGATGATTGATAATTGATGATTGATGATGGATGATTGATGATTGAAAATTGATGATTGTCGATTGATGATTGGTGATTGATGATTGATGATTGATGATTGATGATTGATGATTGTTGATTGATGAGTGATGATTGATGATTGATGATTGATGATTGATTTTTGATGACTGATGATTGATGATTGATGATTGATGATTGATGATTGATGATTGATGATTGATGATTGATGATTGATGATTGATGATTGATGGTTGATGATTCATGATTGATGATCGCAAATTGATGATTGATAATTGGTGACTGATGATTGATGATTGATGAGTGATGATTCATGATTGCTGATTGATGATTGATGATTGATGATAGATTATTGATGATTGATGATTGATGATTGATGATTGCTGATTGATGATTGATGATTGATTATTGATTATTGATGATTGATGTTTGATGATTGATGATTAATGATTGATGATTGATGATTGATGATTGATGATTGATGATTGATGATTGATGATTGATGATTGATGATTGATGATTGATGATAGATGATTGATGATTGATGATTGATGATTGATGATTGATGATTGATGATTGATGATCGATGATTGATGATTGATGATTGAAGATTGATGATTGATGATTGTTGGTTGATGATTGATGATTGATGATTGATGATTGATGATTGATGATTGATGATTGATGATTGATTATTGATGATTGATGATTGATGATTGATGATTGATGATTGATGATTGATGATTGATGATAGATGATTGATGATTGATGATTGATGATTGATGATTGATTATTGATGATTGATGATTGATGATCGATCATTGATCATTGATGATTCATGGTTGGGGATTGATAATTGATGATTGATGATTTATGATTGATGATTGATGATTGATGAATGTTGATTGATGATTGATGATTGATGATTGATGATTGATGATTGATGATTGATGATTGATGATTGATGATTGATGATTGATGATTGATGATTGATGATTGATGAATCATAATTCATGATTGATGATTGATGGTTGATGATTGATGATTGATGATTGATAATTGATGATTGATGATGGATGATTGATGATTGGTGATTGATGATTGATGATTGATGATTGATGATTGATGATTGATGATTGATGATTGATGATTGATGATTGATGATTGATGATTGATGATTGATGATTGATGATTGCTGATTGAAGTTTGATGATCGATTATTGATCATTGATGATTCATGGTTGCGGATTGATAGTTGATAATTGATGATTGATGATTGATGACTGATGATTGATGACTGATGATTGGTGATTGATGATTGATGATTGATGGTTGTCGGTTGATGATTGTGGATTGATGCTTGATGATTGATGATCGATGATTGATGATTGATGATTGATGATTGCTGATTCAAGATTGATGATCGATCATTGATGATTCATGGTTGCGGATTGATAGTTGATAATTGATGATTGATGATTGATGACTGATGATTGATGATTGATGACTGATGATTGGTGATTGATGATTGGTGATTGATGATTGATGGTTGTCGGTTGATAATTGATGATTGATGATTGCTGATTGATGGTTGTCGGTTGATGATTGAGGAATGATGATTGATGATTGATGATTGATGATCGATGATTGATGATTGATGATTGATGATTGATGATTGATGATTGTTGATTTATGATTGATGATTGATGATTGATGATTGATGATTGATGATTGATGATTGATGATTGATGATTGATGATTGATGATTGATGATTGATGAATGATGATTGATGATTTATGATTTATGATTTATGATTTATGTTTGATAATTGATGGTTGATGATTGGTGATTGAAGATTCATGGTTCGGGATTGATAATTGATCATTGGTGATTGATGATTGATGATTGATGATTGATGATTGATGATTTATGATTTATGATTTATGATTTATGATTGATAATTGATGGTTGATGATTGGTGATTGAAGATTCATGGTTCGGGATTGATAATTGATCATTTGTGATTGATGATTTTGATTGATGATTGATGATTGATGGTTGATGATTGATGATTGATGATTGATGATTGATAATCGATAATTGATGATTGATGATTGATGATTGTTGATTGATGATTAATGATTGATGATTGATGATTGATGATTGATGATTGATGATTGATGATTGATGATTGATGATTTATGATTAATGATTGATGATTGACGATTGATGATCGATGATTGATGATTGATGATTGATGATTGATGATTGATGATTGATGATTGATGATTGATGATTGGTGATTGATGATTGATGATTGATGATTGATGATTGATGATTGATGATTGATGATTGATGATTGATGATTGATGATTGATGATTGATGATTGATGATTGCCGATTGATGATTGATGATTGATGTTTGATGATTTATGATTTCTGATTGATGATAGATGATCGATCATTGATCATTGATGATTCATGGATGTGGATTGATAATTGATAATTGATGATCGATGTTTACTGATTGATAATTGATGATTGATAATTGATGATTGATGATTGATGATTGATGATTGATGATTGATGATTGATGATTGATGATTGATGATTGATGATTGATGATTGATGATTGATTATTGATGATTGAAATTTGATGATTGATGATTGATGTTTGATGATTGATGATTGATGATTGATGATGGATGATTGATGATTGATGATTGATGATTGATGATTGATGATTGATGATTGATGATTGATGATTGATGATTGATGATTGATGATTGATGATTGATGATTGATGATTGATGATCGATCATTGATCATTAATGATTCATGGTTGTGGATTGATAATTGATAATTGATGATTTATGATTGATGATTGATGATTTATGATTGCAAATTGATGATTGGTGATTGATGAATGTTGATTGATGATTCATGATTGATGGTTGATGCTTGATGATTGATGATTGATGATTGATGATTGTTGATTTATGATTGATGATTGATGATTGATGATTGATGATTGATGATTGATGATTGATGATTGATGATTGATGATTGATGATTGATGAGTGTTGATTGATGATTGATGATTGATGGTTGATCGATGATGATTGAGGCTTGATGATTGATGTTTGATATTTGATGATTGATGATTGATGATTGATAATTGATGATTGATGATTGATGATTGATAATTGATGATTAGTGATTGATGATTGATGATTGATGAATCATAATTCATGATTGATGATTGATGGTTGATGATTGATGATTGATGATTGATGATTGATGATTGATGATTGATAATTGATGATTGATGATGGATGATTGATGATTGAAAATTGATGATTGTCGATTGATGATTGGTGATTGATGATTGATGATTGATGATTGATGATTGATGATTGATGATTGATGATTGTTGATTGATGAGTGATGATTGATGATTGATGATTGATGATTGATTTTTGATGACTGATGATTGATGATTGATGATTGATGATTGATGATTGATGATTGATTATTGATGATTGATGATTGATGGTTGATGATTCATGATTGATGATCGCAAATTGATGATTGATAATTGGTGACTGATGATTGATGATTGATGAGTGATGATTCATGATTGCTGATTGATGATTGATGATTGATGATTGATTATTGATGATTGATGATTGATGATTGCTGATTGATGATTGATGATTGATTATTGATTATTGATGATTGATGTTTGATGATTGATGATTAATGCTTGATGATTGATGTTTGATGATTGATGATTGATGATTGATGATTGATGATTGATGATTGATGATTGATGATTGATGATAGATGATTGATGATTGATGATTGATGATTGATGATTGATGATTGATGATCGATGATCGATGATTGATGATTGAAGATTGATGATTGATGATTGTTGGTTGATGATTGATGATTGATGATTGATGATTGATGATTGATGATTGATGATTGATGATTGATGATTGATGATTGATGATTGATGATTGATGATTGATGATTGATGATTGATGATTGATGATTAATGATTGACGATTGATGATTTATGATTGATGATTGGTGATTGATGATTGATGATTGATGATTGATGATTGATGAATCATAATTCATGATTGATGATTGATGGTTGATGATTGATGATTGATGATTGATAATTGATGATTGATGATGGATGATTGATGATTGGTGATTGATGATTGATGATTGATGATTGATGATTGATGATTGATGATTGATGATTGATGATTGATGATTGATGATTGCTGATTGAAGTTTGATGATCGATTATTGATCAATGATGATTCATGGTTGCGGATTGATAGTTGATAATTGATGATTGATGATTGATGACTGATGATTGATGACTGATGATTGGTGATTGATGATTGATGATTGATGGTTGTCGGTTGATGATTGTGGATTGATGATTGATGATTGATGATCGATGATTGATGATTGATGATTGATGATTGCTGATTCAAGATTGATGATCGATCATTGATGATTCATGGTTGCGGATTGATAGTTGATAATTGATGATTGATGATTGATGACTGATGATTGATGATTGATGACTGATGATTGGTGATTGATGATTGGTGATTGATGATTGATGGTTGTCGGTTGATAATTGATGATTGATGATTGCTGATTGATGGTTGTCGGTTGATGATTGAGGAATGATGATTGATGATTGATGATTGATGATCGATGATTGATGATTGATGATTGATGATTGATGATTGTTGATTTATGATTGATGATTGATGATTGATGATTGATGATTGATGATTGATGATTGATGATTGATGAATGATGATTGATGATTTATGATTTATGATTTATGATTTATGTTTGATAATTGATGGTTGATGATTGGTGATTGAAGATTCATGGTTCGGGATTGATAATTGATCATTGGTGATTGATGATTGATGATTGATGATTGATGATTGATGAATGATGATTGATGATTTATGATTTATGATTTATGATTTATGATTTATGATTTATGATTTATGATTGATAATTGATGGTTGATGATTGGTGATTGAAGATTCATGGTTCGGGATTGATAATTGATCATTTGTGATTGATGATTTTGATTGATGATTGATGATTGATGATTGATGATTAATGATTGTTGATTGATGATTGATGAATCATGATTCATGATTCATGATTGATGATTGATGATTGATGATTGATGATTGATGGTTGATGATTGATGATTGATGATTGATGATTGATAATCGATAATTGATGATTGATGATTGATGATTGTTGATTGATGATTAATGATTGATGATTGATGATTGATGATTGATGATTGATGATTGATGATTGATGATTGATGATTGATGATTGATGATTGATGATTGATGATTGATGATTTATGATTAATGATTGATGATTGACGATTGATGATCGATGATTGATGATTGATGATTGATGATTGATGATTGATGATTGATGATTGGTGATTGATGATTGATGATTGATGATTGATGATTGATGATTGATGATTGATGATTGATGATTGATGATTGATGATTGATGATTGATGATTGATGATTGATGATTGATGATTGATGATTGATGATTGCCGATTGATGATTGATGATTGATGTTTGATGATTTATGATTTCTGATTGATGATAGATGATCGATCATTGATCATTGATGCTTCGTGGATGTGGATTGATAATTGATAATTGATGATCGATGTTTATTGATTGATAATTGATGATTGATAATTGATGATTGATGATTGATGATTGATGATTGATGATTGACGGTTGATGATTGATGATTGATGATTGATGATTGATTATTGATGATTGAAATTTGATGATTGATGATTGATGTTTGATGATTGATGATTGATGATTGATGATTGATGATTGATGATTGATGATTGATGATTGGTGATTGATGATTGATGATTGATGATTGATGATTGATGATTGATGATTGATGATTGACGATTGATGAGTGATGATTGATGATTGATGATTGATGATTGATGATTGATGATTGATGATTGATGATTGATGATTGATGATTGATGATTGATGATTGATGATTGATGATTGATGATTGATGATTGATGATTGATGATTGATGATTGATGATTGATGATTGATAATTGATGATTGATGATTGATGATTGATGATTGATGATTGATGATTGATGAGTGATGATTGATGATTGATGATTGATGACTGATGAGTGATGATTGACGATAGAACATTGATGATTGATGATTGAACGTTGATGATTGATGATTGATGATTGATGATTGATAATATATAAATTGATGATTGATGATTTATGATGGATGATTGATGATTAATGATTGATGATTGAATATTGATGATTGATGATTGTTGATTGATGATTGATGATTGATGATTGATGATTGATGATTGATGATTGATGATTGATGATTGACGATTGATGATTGATTATTGATGAATGATGATTGATGATTGATGATTGATGGTTGATGATTGATGATTGATGATCGCAAATTGATGATTGATAATTGGTGACTGATGATTGATGTTTGCTGATTAATATTGATGATTGATGATTGATAATTGATGATTGATGATTGATGATTGATGATTGTTGAGTGATGATTGATGATTGATGATTGATGATTGATGATTGATGAGTGATGAGTGATGATTGAACGTTGATGATTGATGATTGAACGTTGATGGTACATGATTTATGATTGATTATATATGATTGATGATTGATGATTGATGATTGATGATTGATGATTGATAATTGATGAGTGATGATTGATAATTGATGATGGATGACTGATGATTGATGATTGATGATTGATGATTGATGATTGATGATTGATAATTGATGATTGATGATGGATGATTGATGATTGATGATTGATGATTGATGATTGATGATTGATGATTGATGATTGATGATTGATGATTGATGATTGATGATTGATGATTGATGATTGATGATTGATGATTGATAATTGATGGTTGATGATTGATGATTGATGATTGATGATTGATGATTGATGATTGATGATTGATTATTGATGATTGAAAATTGATGATTGATGATTGATTATTGATGATTGATGATTGATGATTGATGTTGATGATTAATGATTACTGATTGATGATTGATGATTGATGATTGATGATTGATGATTGATGATTGATGATTGATGATTGATGATTGATGATTGATGATTGATGATTGATGATTGATGATTGATGATTAATGATTGATGATTGATGATTGATGGTTGATGATTGGTGATTGATGATTGATGATTGAAGATTGATGATAGATGATTGATGATTGATGATTGATGATTGATGATTGATGATTGATGATTGAAGGTTGATGATTGATGATTGCGAATTGATGATTGATGATGGGTGACTGATGAAAGATGATTGACGATTGATGATTGATGATCGCTGATTGACTATTGATGATTTATGATTGATGATTGATGATTGATGATTGATGATTGCTGATTGATGATTGATGATTGATGATTGATGATTGATGATTGATGATTGATGATTGATGATTGATGATTGATGATTGATGATTGATGATTGATGATTGATGATTGATGATTGATGATTGATGATTGACGATTGATGATTGATGATTGATGATTGATGATTGATGATTGATGATTGATGATTGATGATTGATGATTGATGATTGATGATTGATGATTGATGATTGATGATTGATGACTGATGATTGATGATTGATGATTGATGATTGATGATTGATGATTGCTGATTGATGATTGATGATTGATGATTGATGATTGATGGGTGATGATTGACGATTGATGATTGGTGATTGAGGATTGATGATTGCAAATTAATGATTAATGATTGATGATTTATGATTGATGATTGATGATTGATGCTTGATGATTGATGATTGATGATCAATCAATTCCCATTGATGATAGCTAATTGATGATTAATGGTTGTGGATTGATAAGTGGTGATTGATGATTGATGATTGATGATTGATGATTGATGATTGATGATTCATGATTGATCATTGATGATTGATGATTGATGGTTGATTATTGATGATTGATGATTGATGATTGATGTTTGATGATTTATGATTGATGATTGATGATTGATGATTGATGATTGATGATTGATGATTGATGATTGATGATTGCTGATTGATGATTGATGATTGATGATTGATGATTGATGATTGATGATTGATGATTGATGATTGATGATTGATGATTGATGATTGATGATTGATGATTGATGATTGATGATTGATGATTGATGATTGATGATTGATGATTGATGATTGATGATTGATGATTGATGATTGATGATTGATGATTGATGATTGATGATTGATGATTGATGATTGATGATTGATGATTGCTGATTGATGATTGATGATTGATGATTGATGATTGATGATTGATGTTTGATGATTTATGATTGATGATTGATGATTGATGATTGATGATTGATGATTGATGATTGATGATTGATGATTGCTGATTGATGATTTATGATTGATGATTGATGATTGATGATTGATGATTGATTAACGATGATTGATGATTGATGAATGATGATTGATGATTGATGATTGATGATTGATGATTGATGATTGATGATTGATGATTGATGATTGATGATTGATGATTGATGATTGATGATTGATTATTGATGATTGATGATTGATGATTGATGATTGATGATTGATGAATCATAATTCATGATTGATGATTGATGGTTGATGATTGATGATTGATGATTGATAATTGATGATTGATGATGGATGATTGATGATTGGTGATTGATGATTGATGATTGATGATTGATGATTGATGATTGATGATTGATGATTGATGATTGATGATTGATGATTGATGATTGATGATTGCTGATTGAAGTTTGATGATCGATTATTGATCATTGATGATTCATGGTTGCGGATTGATAGTTGATAATTGATGATTGATGATTGATGACTGATGACTGATGATTGGTGATTGATGATTGATGATTGATGGTTGTCGGTTGATGATTGTGGATTGATGATTGATGATTGATGATCGATGATTGATGATTGATGATTGATGATTGCTGATTTAAGATTGATGATCGATCATTGATGATTCATGGTTGCGGATTGATAGTTGATAATTGATGATTGATGATTGATGACTGATGATTGATGATTGATGACTGATGATTGGTGATTGATGATTGGTGATTGATGATTGATGGTTGTCGGTTGATAATTGATGATTGATGATTGCTGATTGATGGTTGTCGGTTGATGATTGAGGAATGATGATTGATGATTGATGATTGATGATCGATGATTGATGATTGATGATTGATGATTGTTGATTTATGATTGATGATTGATGATTGATGATTGATGATTGATGATTGATGATTGATGATTGATGAATGATGATTGATGATTTATGATTTATGATTTATGATTTATGTTTGATAATTGATGGTTGATGATTGGTGATTGAAGATTCATGGTTCGGGATTGATAATTGATCATTGGTGATTGATGATTGATGATTGATGATTGATGATTGATGAATGATGATTGATGATTTATGATTTATGATTTATGATTTATGATTGATAATTGATGGTTGATGATTGGTGATTGAAGATTCATGGTTCGGGATTGATAATTGATCATTTGTGATTGATGATTTTGATTGATGATTGATGATTGATGATTGATGATTAATGATTGTTGATTGATGATTGATGAATCATGATTCATGATTGATGATTGATGATTGATGATTGATGATTGATGGTTGATGATTGATGATTGATGATTGATGATTGATAATCGATAATTGATGATTGATGATTGATGATTGTTGATTGATGATTAATGATTGATGATTGATGATTGATGATTGATGATTGATGATTGATGATTGATGATTGATGATTGATGATTTATGATTAATGATTGATGATTGACGATTGATGATCGATGATTGATGATTGATGATTGATGATTGATGATTGATGATTGGTGATTGATGATTGATGATTGATGATTGATGATTGATGATTGATGATTGATGATTGATGATTGATGATTGATGATTGATGATTGATGATTGATGATTGATGATTGATGATTGCCGATTGATGATTGATGATTGATGTTTGATGATTTATGATTTCTGATTGATGATAGATGATCGATCATTGATCATTGATGCTTCGTGGATGTGGATTGATAATTGATAATTGATGATCGATGTTTATTGATTGATAATTGATGATTGATAATTGATGATTGATGATTGATGATTGATGATTGATGATTGATGATTGATGATTGATGATTGATGATTGATGATTGATGATTGATGATTGATTATTGATGATTGAAATTTGATGATTGATGATTGATGTTTGATGATTGATGATTGATGATTGATGATTGATTATTGATGATTGATGATTGATGATTGATGATTGATGATTGGTGATTGATGATTGATGATTGATGATTGATGATTGATGATTGATGATTGATGATTGACGATTGATGAGTGATGATTGATGATTGATGATTGATGATTGATGATTGATGATTGATGATTGATGATTGATGATTGATGATTGATGATTGATGATTGATGATTGATGATTGATGATTGATGATTGA
Source organism: Stratiomys singularior (assembly GCA_954870665.1). Lineage (NCBI taxonomy): Eukaryota > Metazoa > Arthropoda > Insecta > Diptera > Stratiomyidae > Stratiomys > Stratiomys singularior. The sequence goes on from CATOZT010000325.1 coordinate 58,855, forward strand.
TGATTAATGATTGATAATTGATGATTGATGATTGATGATTGATGATTGATGATTGATGAGTGATGATTGATGATTGATGATTGATGACTGATGAGTGATGATTGACGATAGAACATTGATGATTGAACGTTGATGATTGATGATTGATGATTGATGATTGATAATATATAAATTGATGATTGATGATTTATGATGGATGATTGATGATTAATGATTGATGATTGAATATTGATGATTGATGATTGTTGATTGATGATTGATGATTGATGATTGATGATTGATGATTGATGATTGATGATTGATGATTGACGATTGATGATTGATGATTGATGAATGATGATTGATGATTGATGATTGATGGTTGATGATTGATGATTGATGATCGCAAATTGATGATTGATAATTGGTGACTGATGATTGATGTTTGCTGATTAATATTGATGATTGATGATTGATAATTGATGATTGATGATTGATGATTGATGATTGTTGAGTGATGATTGATGATTGATGATTGATGATTGATGATTGATGAGTGATGAGTGATGATTGAACGTTGATGATTGATGATTGAACGTTGATGGTACATGATTGATGATTGATTATATATGATTGATGATTGATGATTGATGATTGATAATTGATGAGTGATGATTGATAATTGATGATGGATGACTGATGATTGATGATTGATGATTGTTGATTGATGATTGATGATTGATAATTGATGATTGATGATGGATGATTGATGATTGATGATTGATGATTGATGATTGATGATTGATGATTGATGATTGATGATTGATGATTGATGATTGATGATTGATGATTGATGATTGATAATTGATAGTTGATGATTGATGATTGATGATTGATGATTGATGATTGATGATTGATTATTGATGATTGAAAATTGATGATTGATGATTGATTATTGATGATTGATGATTGATGATTGATGTTGATGATTAATGATTACTGATTGATGATTGATGATTGATGATTGATGATTGATGATTGATGATTGATGATTGATGATTGATGATTGATGATTGATGATTGATGATTAATGATTGATGATTGATGATTGATGGTTGATGATTGGTGATTGATGATTGATGATTGATGATTGAAGATTGATGATAGATGATTGATGATTGATGATTGATGATTGATGATTGATGATTGATGATTGAAGGTTGATGATTGATGATTGCGAATTGATGATTGATGATGGGTGACTGATGAAAGATGATTGACGATTGATGATTGATGATCGCTGATTGACTATTGATGATTTATGATTGATGATTGATGATTGATGATTGATGATTGCTGATTGATGATTGATGATTGATGATTGATGATTGATGATTGATGATTGATGATTGATGATTGATGATTGATGATTGATGATTGATGATTGATGATTGATGATTGATGATTGATGATTGATGATTGATGATTGATGATTGATGATTGATGATTGATGATTGATGATTGATGATTGACGATTGATGATTGATGATTGATGATTGATGATTGATGATTGATGATTGATGATTGATGATTGATGATTGATGATTGATGATTGATGATTGATGATTGATGATTGATGACTGATGATTGATGATTGATGATTGATGATTGATGATTGATGATTGCTGATTGATGATTGATGATTGATGATTGATGATTGATGGATGATGATTGACGATTGATGATTGGTGATTGAGGATTGATGATTGCAAATTAATGATTAATGATTGATGATTTATGATTGATGATTGATGATTGATGCTTGATGATTGATGATTGATGATCAATCAATTCCCATTGATGATAGCTAATTGATGATTAATGGTTGTGGATTGATAAGTGGTGATTGATGATTGATGATTGATGATTGATGATTGATGATTGATGATTGATCATTGATGATTGATGATTGATGGTTGATTATTGATGATTGATGATTGATGATTGATGTTTGATGATTTATGATTGATGATTGATGATTGATGATTGATGATTGATGATTGATGATTGATGATTGCTGATTGATGATTGATGATTGATGATTGATGATTGATGATTGATGATTGATGATTGATGATTGATGATTGATGATTGATGATTGATGATTGATGATTGATGATTGATGATTGATGATTGATGATTGATGATTGATGATTGATGATTGATGATTGATGATTGATGATTGATGATTGATGATTGATGATTGATGATTGATGATTGATGATTGCTGATTGATGATTGATGATTGATGATTGATGATTGATGTTTGATGATTTATGATTTATGATTGATGATTGATGATTGATGATTGATGATTGATGATTGATGATTGATGATTGCTGATTGATGATTTATGATTGATGATTGATGATTGATGATTGATGATTGATTAACGATGATTGATGATTGATGAATGATGATTGATGATTGATGATTGATGATTGATGATTGATGATTGATGATTGATGATTGATGATTGATGATTGATGATTGATGATTGATTATTGATGATTGATGATTGATGATTGATGATTGATGATTGATGATTGATGATTGATGATTGATGATTGATGATTGATGATTGATGATTGATGATTGATGATTGATGATTGATGATTGATGATTGATGATTGATGATTGATGATTGATGATTGATGATTGATGATTGATGATTGATGATTGATGATATATGATTGATGATTGATGATTGATGATTGATGATTGATGATTGATGATTGATGATTGATGATTAATGATTGATGATTGATGATTGATGATTTATGATTGATGATTGATGACTGATTATTGATGATCGCTGATTGATGACTGATGATTGATGATTGATGATTGATGATTGATGATTGATTAACGATGATTGATGATTAATGATTGATGATTGATGATTGAAGATTGATGATTGATGATTGATCATTGATGATTGATAATTGATGATTGATGATTGACGATTGATGATTGATGATTGATGATTGATGATTGATGATTGATGATTGATGATTGATGATTGATGATTGATGATTGATGATTGATGATTGATGATTGATGATTGATGATTGATGATTGATCATTGAAGATTGATGATTGATGATTGATGATTGATGATTGATGATTGATGATTGATGATTGATGATTGATGATTGATCATTGATGATTGATGATTGATGATTGATGATTGATGATTGATGATTGATGGTTGATTATTGATGATTGATGATTGATGTTTGATGATTGATGATTGATGATTGATGATTGATGATTGATGATTGATGATTGATGATTGATGATTGATGATTGATGATTGATGATTGATGATTGATGATTGATGATTGATGATTGATGATTGATGATTGATGATTGATGATTGATTGTTGATGATTGATGATTGATGATTGATGATTGATGATTGATGGGTGATGATTGACGATTGATGATTGATGATTGAGGATTGATGATTGATGATTGCAAATTAATGATTAATGATTGATGATTTATGATTGATAATTGATGATTGATGCTTGATGATTGATGATTGATGATCGATGATTGATGATTGATGATTGATGATCGATAATTGATGATTGATGATTGATGATTGGTGATTGATGATTGATGATTGATGATTGATGATTGATGATTGATGGTTGATAATTGATAATTGATGATTGATGGTTGATGATTGATGATTGATGATTGATGATTGATGATTGATGATTGATGATTGATGATTGATGATTGATTATTGATGATTGATGATTGATGGGTGATGATTGACGATTGATGATTGGTGATTGAGGATTGATGATTGCAAATTAATGATTAGTGATTGATGGTTTATGATTGATGATTGATGATTGATGCTTGATGATTGATGATTGATGATCAATCAATTCCCATTGATGATAGCTAATTGATGATTAATGGTTGTGGATTGATAAGTGGTGATTGATGATTGATTATTGATGATTGATGATTGATGATTGATGGTTGATGATTGATGATTGATGATTGATGATTGATTATTGAAGATTGATGATTGATGGTTGATGATTGATGATTGATGATTGATAATTGATGATTGATGATTGATGATTGATGATTGATGATTGATGATCGATGATTGATGATTGGTGATTGATGGTTGATGATTGATGATTGATGATTGATGATTGATGATTGATGATTGATGATTGATGATTGATGATTGATGATTGACTATTGATGATTGATGATTGATGATTGATGATTGATGAGTGATGATTGATGATTGATAAGTGATGATTGATGATTGATGATTGATGGTTGATGATTGATGATTGATGATTGATGATTGTTAAGTGATGATTGATGATTGATGATTGATAATTGATGATTGATGATTGATGATTGATGATTGATGATTGATGACTGATGATTGATGATTGATGATTGATGATTGACGATTGATGATTGATGATTGATGATTGATGATTGATGATTGATGATTGATGATTGATGATTGATGATTGATGATTGATGATTGATGATTGATGATTGATGATTGATGATTGATGATTGATGATTGATGATTGATGATTGATGATTGATGATTGATGATTGATGATTGATGCTTGATGAATGTGATTGATGATTGATGATTGATGATTGATGATTGATGATTGTTGATTGATGATTGATGATTGATGATTGATGAATGATGATTGATGCTTGATGATTGATGATTGATGATTAATGATTGATGATTGATGATTGATGATTGATGATTGATGATTGATGATTGATGATTGATGATTGATGATTGATGATTGATGATTGATGATTCATGATTCATGATTGATGATTGATGATTGATGATTGATGATTGATGATTGATGATTGATGATTGATGATGGATGATCGATGATTGATGATTGAGGATTGATGATTGATGATTGATGATTGATGACTGATGACTGATGATTGATGATTGATGATTGATGATTGATGATTGATGATTGATTATTGATGATTGATGATTGATGATTGATGTTGATGATTGATGATTAATGATTGATGATTGATGATTGATGATTGATGATTGATGATTGATGATTGATGATTGATGATTGATGATTGATGATTGATGATTGATGATTGATGATTGATGATTGATGATTGATGGTTGATGATTGATGATTGATGATTGATGATTAATGATTGATGATTGATGATTGATGGTCGATGATTGGTGATTGATGATTGATGATTGATGATTGATGATTGATGATGGATGATTGATTATTGATGATTGATGATTGATGATTGGTGATTGATGGTTGATGATTGATGATTGATGATTGCAAATTGATGATTGATGATTGGTGACTGATGAAAGATGATTGACGATTGATGACCGATGATCGCTGATTGATGATTGATGATTGATGATTGATGACTGATGATTGATGATTGATGATTGATGATTGATGATTGATGATTGATGATTGATGATTGATGATTGATGATTGATGATTGATGAATGCTGATTGATGATTGATGATTGATGATTGATGATTGATGATTGATTATTGATTATTGATGATTGATGATTGATGATTGATGATTGATGATTGATGATTGATGATTGATGATTGATGATTGATGATTGATGATTGATGATTGATGATTGATGATTGATGATTGATGATTGATGATTGATGATTGATGATTGATGATTGATGATTGATGATTGATGATTGATGATTGATGATTGATGATTGATGATTGATGATTGATGATTGATGATTGATGATTGATGATTGATGATTGATGATTGATGATTGATGATTGATGATTGATGATTGATGATTGATGATTGATGATTGATGATTGATGATTGATGATTGATGATTGATGATTGATGATTGATGATTGATGATTGATGATTGATGATTGATGATTGATGTTTGATGACTGATGATTGATGATCGCTGATTGATGATTGATGATTGATGATTGATGGTTGAAGATTGATGATTGATGATTGATGATTGATGCTTGATGATTGATGATTGATGATTAATGAATGATGATTGATGATTGATGATTGATGATTGATGATTGATGATTGATGATTGATGATTGATGATTGATGATTGATGTTTGATGATTGATGATTGATGATTGATGATTGATGATTGATGATTGATGATTGATGATTGATGATTGATGATTTATGATTTATGATTGATGATTGATGACTGATGATTGATGATCGCTGATTGATGATTGATGATTGATGGTTGAAGATTGATGATTGATGATTGATTAACGATGATTGATGATTGATGATTGATGATTGATGATTGATGATTGATGTTTGATGATTGAAGATTGATGATTGATGATTGATCATTGATGATTGATAATTGATGATTGATGATTGACGATTGATGATTGATGATTGATGATTGATGATTGATGATTGATGATTGATGATTGATGATTGATGATTGATGATTGATTACTGATGATTGATGATTGATGATTGATGATTGATGCTTGATGATTGATGATTGAAGATTGATGATTGATGATTGATGATTGATGATTGATGATTGATGATTGATGATTGATGATTGATGATTGATGATTGATGATTGATCATTGATGATTGATGATTGATGATTGATGATTGATGATTGCAAATTAATGATTAATGATTGATGACTTATGATTGATGATTGATGATTGATGATTGATGTTTGATGATTGAAGATTGATGATTGATGATTGATCATTGATGATTGATCATTGATGATTGATGATTGACGATTGATGATTGATGATTGATGATTGATGATTGATGATTGATTACTGATGATTGATGATTGATGATTGATGATTGATGATTGATGCTTGATGATTGATGATTGAAGATTGATGATTGATGATTGATGATTGATGATTGATGATTGATGATTGATGATTGATGTTTGATGATTGATGATTGATGATTGATGATTGATGATTGATGATTGATGATTGATGATTGATGATTGATGATTGATGATTGATGATTGATGATTGATGATTGATGATTGATGGGTGATGATTGACGATTGATGATTGATGATTGAGGATTGATGATTGATGATTGCAAATTATTGATTAATGATTGATGACTTATGATTGATGATTGATGATTGATGATTGATGATTGATGATTGATGATTGATGATTGATGATTGATGATTGATGATTGATGATTGATGATTGATGATTGATGATTGATGAATGATGATCGATGATTGATGATTGATGATTGATGATTGATGATTGATGATTGATGATTGATGATTGGTGATTGATGATTGATGGTTGATGATTGATGATTGATGATTGATGGTTGATGATTTATGATTGATGATTGATGATTGATGATTGATGATTGATGATTGATGATTGATGACTGATGATTGATGATTGATGATTGATGATTGATGATTGATGATTGATGATCGATGGGTGATGATTGACGATTGATGATTGATGATTGAGGATTGATGATTGATGATTGCAAATGAATGATTAATGATTGATGGTTTATGATTGATGATTGATGATTGATGATTGATGCTTGATGATTGATGATTAATGATCAATCAATTCACATTGATGATAGCTAATTGATGGTTAATGGTTGTGGATTGATAAGTGATGATTGACGATTGATTATTGACGATTGATGATTGATGATTGATGATTGATGGTTGATGATTGATGATTGATGATTGATGATTGATGATTGATGATTGATGACTGATGATTGATGATTGATGATTGATGATTGATGATTGATAATTGATGATTGATGATTGATGATTGATGATTGATGATTGATGATTGATGATTGATGATTGATGATTGATGATTGATGATTGATGATTGATGATTGATGATTGATGATTGATGATTGATGATTAATGATCAATCAATTCACATTGATGATAGCTAATTGATGGTTAATGGTTGTGGATTGATAAGTGATGATTGACGATTGATTATTGACGATTGATGATTGATGATTGATGATTGATGGTTGATGATTGATGATTGTTGATTGATGATTGATGATTGATGATTGATGATTGATGATTGATGATTGATGATTGATGATTGATGATTGATGATTGATGATTGATAATTGATGATTGATGATTGATGATTGATGATTGATGATTGATGATTGATGATTGATGATTGATGATTGATGATTGATGATTGATGATCGATGATTGATGATTGATGATTGATGATTGATGATTGATGATTGATGATTGATGATTGATGATTGATGATTGATGATTGATGATTGATGATTGGTGATTGATGATTGATGATTGATGATTGATGATTGATGATTGATGATTGTTGATTGATTATTGATGATTGATGATTGATGATTGATGATTGATGATTGATGATTGATGATTGATGATTGAAGATTGATGATTGATGATTGATGATTGATGATTGATAATTGATGATTGATGATTGATGATTGATGATTGATGATTGATGATTGATGATTGATGACTGGTGATTGATGATTGATAATTGATGATTGATGATTGATGATTAATGATTAATGATTGACGATTGATGATCGATGATTGATGATTGATGATTGATGATTGATGATTGATGATTGATGATTGATGATTGATGATTGATGATTGATGATTGATGATTGATGATTGATGATTGATGATTGATGATTGATGACTGATGATTGATGATTGATGATTGATGATTGATGATTGATGATTGATGATTGATGATTGATGATTGATGATTGATGATTGATGATTGATGATTGATGATTGATGATTGATGATTGATGATTGATGATTGATGATTGATGATTGATGATTGATGATTGATGATTGATGGGTGATGATTGATGATTGATGATTGATGATTGATGGTTGATGATTGATGATTGATGATTGATGATTGATGATTGATGATTGATGATTGATGATTGATGATTGATGATTGATGATTGATGATTGATGATTGATGATTGATGATTGATGATTGATGATTGATGATTGATGATTGATGATTGATGATTGATGATTGATGATTGATGATTGATGATTGATGATTGATGATTGATGATTGATGATTGATGATTGATGATTGATGATTGATGATTGATGATTGATGATTGATGATTGATGATTGATGCGTGTTGATTGATGATTGATGATTGGCGATTGATGATTGATATGTGATGATTGATGATTGATGATTGATGACTGATGATTGATGATTGATGATTGATGATTAATGATTGACGATTGATGATTGATGATTGATGATTGATGATTGATGATGGATGATTGATGATTGATGATTGATGATTGATGATTGATGAATGATGATTGATTATTGATTATTGATAATTGATGATAGATGATTGATGATTGACTATTGATGATTGATGATTTATGATTGATAATTGATGATTGATGATTGATGATTGATGATTGATGATTGATGATTGATGATTGATGATTGATGATTGATGATTGATGATTGATGATTGATGATTGATGATTGATGATTGATGATTGATGATTGATGATTGATGATTGATGATTGATGATTGACGATTGATGATTGATGATTGATAAGTGATGATTGATGAGTGATGATTGATAATTGATGATTGATGATTGATGATTGATGATTGATGACTGATGATTGATGATTGATGACTGATGATTGATGATTGATGATTGATGATTGATGATTGATGATTGATGATTGATGATTGATAATTAATGATTGATGATTGATGATTGATGATTGATGATTGATGATTGATGATTGATGATTGATGATTGATGATTGATGACTGATGATTGATGATTGATGATTGATGATTGATGATTGATGGTTGATTATTGATGAATGTGATTGATGATTGATGATTGATGATTGATGATTGATGATTGATAATTGATGATTGATGAATGTGATTGATGATTGATGATTGATGATTGATGATTAATGATTGATGATTGATGATTGATGATTGATGAATGATGATTGATGAGTGATGATTGATGCTTGATGATTGATAATTGATGATTGATGATTAATGATTGATGATAGATGATTGATGATTGATGATTGATGATTGATAACTGATGATTGATGATTGATGATGGATGATTGATGATTAATGATTCATGATTGATGATTGATGATTGATGATTGATGATTGATGATTGATGATTGATGATTGATGATTGATGATTGATGATTGATGATTGATGATTGATGATTGATGGTTGATGATTGATGATTGATGATTGGTGATTGATGATTGATGATTGATGATTGATGATTGAAGAATGTGATTGATGATTGATGATTGATGATTGATGATTGATGATTGATGATTGATGATTGATGATTGATGATTGATGATTGATGATTGATGATTGATGATTGATGATTGATGATTGATGATTGATGATTGATGATTGATGATTGATGATTGATGATTGATGATTGATGATTGATGATTAATGATTGATGATAGATGATTGATGATTGATGATTGATGATTGATGATTAATAATTGATGATTGATGATTGATGATTAAGTATTGATGATTAATGATTGATGATTGATGACTGATGATAATGCTTGCTGATTGATAACTGAAGATTGATGATCGATCCTTGAATATTGACGCTATCTAATTCATGGTTGATTGATGATTGATGATTGATGATTGATGATTGATGATTGATGATTGCTGATTGATGATTGATGATTGATGAGTGATTATTGATGATTGATGATTGATGATTGATGAATGATGATTGATGATTGATGATTGATGATTGATGATTGATGATTGATGATTGATGATTGATGATTGATGATTGATGATTGATGATTGATGATTGATGATTGGTGATTGATGATTGATGATTGATGATTGATGATTGATGATTGATGATTGATGATTGATGATTGATGATTGATGATTGATGATTGATGATTGATGATTGATGATTGATGATTGATGATTGAAGATTGATGATTGATGGATGATGATTGATGATTGCAAATTGATGATTGATGATTGGTGACTGATGATTGATGATTGATGATTGATGATCGCTGATTGGTGAATGATGGTTGATGATTGATGATTGATGACTGATGATTCATGATTGATGATTGATGACTGATGATTGATGTTTGATGATTGATGATTGATGATTGATTATTGATGATCGATGATTGATGATTGATGATTGATGATTGATGATTGATGATTGATGATTGATGATTGATGATTGATGATTGATGATTGATGAATGATGATTGATGTTTGATGATTGATGGTTGATGATTGATGATTGCAAATTGATGATTGATGATTGCTGACTGATGAAAGATGATTGATGATTGATGATCGCTGATTGGTGAATGATGGTTGATGATTGATGATTGATGACTGATGATTCATGATTGATGATTGATGACTGATGATTGATGTTTGATGATTGATGATTGATGATTGATTATTGATGATCGATGATCGCTGATTGGTGAATGATGGTTGATGATTGATGATTGATGACTGATGATTCATGATTGATGATTGATAACTGATGATTGATGTTTGATGATTGATGATTGATGATTGATGATTGATGATTGATGATTGATGATTGATGATTGATGATTGATGATTGATGATTGATGATTGATGATTGATGATTGATGATTGATGATTGATGATTGATGATTGATGATTGATGATTGATGATTGATGATTGATGATTGATGATTGATGATTGATGATTGATGATTGATGATTGATGATTGATGATTGATGATTGATGATTGATGATTGATGATTAATGATTGATGATTGATGACTGATGATAATGCTTGCTGATTGATAACTGAAGATTGATGATCGATCCTTGAATATTGACGCTATCTAATTCATGATTGATGATTGATGATTGTTGATTGATGATTGATGATTGATGATTGATGATTCCTGATTGATGATTGATGATTGATGAGTGATTATTGATGATTGATGATTGATGATTGATGAATGATGATTGATGATTGATGATTGATGATTGATGATTGATGATTGATGATTGATGATTGATGATTGATGATTGATGATTGATGATTGATGATTGATGATTGATGATGGATGATTGATGATTGATGATTGATGATTGATGATTGATGATTGATGATTGATGATTGATGATTGATGATTGATGATTGATGATTGATGATTGATGATTGATGATTGATGATTGATGATTGATGATTGATAATTGATGATTGATGATTGATGATTGATGATTGATGATTGATGATTGATGATTGATGATTGATGATTGATGATTGATGATTGATAATTGATGGTTGATGATTGATGATTGATGATTGATGATTGACGATTGATGATTGATGATTCATGATTGATGATTGATGATTGATGAATCACGATTGATGATTGATGATTGATGATTGATGATTGATGATTGATGATTGATGATTGATGATTGATTATTGATGATTGATGATTGATGATTGATAATTGGTGATTAAGGATTAATGATTAATGATTGATGATTGATGATTGATGATTGATGATTGATGATGGATGATTGATGATTGATGATTGATGATTGATTATTGATGATTGATGATTGATGATTGATGATTGATGATTGATGATTGATGATTGATGATTGATGAGTGATGATTGATGATTGAAAATTGATGATTGATGATTGATTATTGATGATTGATGATTGATGATTGATGATTGATGTTGATGATTGATGATTAATGATTGATGATTGATGATTGATGATTAATGATTGATGAATGATGATTGATGATTGATGATTGATGATTGATGATTGATGATTGATGATTGATGATTGATGAGTGATGATTGATGATTGATGATGAATGACTGATGATTGATGATTGATGATTGATAATTGATGATTGATGATTGATGATTGATGATTGATGATTGATGATGGATGATTGATGATTGATGATTGATGATTGATGATTGATGATTGATGATTGATGATTGATGATTGATGATTGATGATTGATGATTGATGATTGATGATTGATGATTGATGATTGATGATTGATGATTGATGATTGATGGTTGATGATTGATGATTGATGATTGATGATCGCTGATTGGTGAATGACGGTTGATGATTGATGATTGATGAGTGATGATTCATGATTGATGATTGATGACTGATGATTGATGTTTGATGATTGATGATTGATGATTGATGATTGATTATTGATGATCGATGATTGATGATTGATGATTGATGACTGATGATTGATGATTGATGATTGATGATTGATGATTGATGATTGATGATTGATGATTGATGATTGATGATTGATGATTGATGAATGATGATTGATGTTTGATGATTGATGGTTGATGATTGATGATTTCAAATTGATGATTGATGATTGCTGACTGATGAAAGATGATTGATGATTGATGATCGCTGCTTTATGATTGATGATTGATGGGTGAAGATTGACGATTGACGATTGATGATTGATGATTGATGATTGATGATTGATGATTGATGATTGATGATTGATGATTGATGATTGATGATTGATGATTGATGAGTGATGATTGATGATTGATGATTGATGATTGATGATTGATGATTGATGATTGATGATTGATGATTGATGATTGATGATTGATGATTGATGATTGATGATTGAACGTTGATGATTGATGATTGAACGTTGATGATTGAACGTTGATGATTGATGATTGATGATTGATGATTGATGATCGATGCTTGATGATTGATGATTGATGATTGATGATTGATGATTGATGATTGATGAGTGATGAGTGATGATTGATGATGGATGACTGATGATTGATGATTGATGATTGATGATTGATGATTGATGATTGATGATTGATGATGGATGATTGATGATTGATGATTGATGATTGATGATTGATGATTGATGATTGATGATTGATGATTGATGATTGATGATTGATGATTGATGATTGATGATTGATGATTGATGATTGATGATTGATGATTGATGATTGATGGTTGATGATTGATAATTGATGGTTGATGATTGATGATTGATGATTGATGATTGACGATTGATGAATGATGAATGTGATTGATGATTGATGATTGATGATTGATGATTGATGATTGATGATTGATGATTGATGATTGATGATTGATGATTGATGATTGATGATTGATGGTTGATGATTGATAATTGATGGTTGATGATTGATGATTGATGATTGATGATTGACGATTGATGAATGATGAATGTGATTGATGATTGATGATTGATGATTGATGATTGATAATTGATGATTGATGATTGATGATTGATGAATGATGATTGATGAATGATGATTGATGCTTGATGATTGATAATTGATGATTGATGATTGATGATAGATGATTGATGATTGATGATTGATGATTGATAACTGATGATTGATGATTGATGATGGATGATTGATGATTAATGATTCATGATTGATGATTGATGATTGATGATTGATGATTGCTGATTGATGATTGATGATTGATGATTGATGATTGATGATTGATGATTGATGATTGATGGTTGATGATTGATGATTGATGATTGATGATTGGTGATTGATGATTGATGATTGATGATTGATGATTGAAGAATGTGATTGATGATTGTTGATTGATGATTGATGATTGATGATTGATGATTAATAATTGATGATTGATGATTGATGATTAAGTATTGATGATTAATGATTGATGATTGATGACTGATGATAATGCTTGCTGATTGATAACTGAAGATTGATGATCGATCCTTGAATATTGACGCTATCTAATTCATGGTTGATAATTGATGATTGTTGATTGATGATTGATGATTGATGATTGATGATTGATGATTGATGATTGCTGATTGATGATTGATGATTGATGAGTGATTATTGATGATTGATGATTGATGATTGATGAATGATGATTGATGATTGATGATTGATGATTGATGATTGATGATTGATGATTGATGATTGATGATTGATGATTGATGATTGATGATTGATGATTGATGATTGATGATTGATGATTGATGATTGATGATTGATGATTGATGATTGATGATTGATGATTGATGATTGATGATTGATGATTGATGATTGAAGATTGATGATTGATGGATGATGTTTGATGATTGCAAATTGATGATTGATGATTGGTGACTGATGATTGATGATTGATGATTGATGATCGCTGATTGGTGAATGATGGTTGATGATTGATGATTGATGACTGATGATTCATGATTGATGATTGATGACTGATGATTGATGTTTGATGATTGATGATTGATGATTGATTATTGATGATCGATGATTGATGATTGATGATTGATGATTGATGATTGATGATTGATGATTGATGATTGATGATTGATGATTGATGATTGATGATTGATGATTGATGATTGATGAATGATGATTGATGTTTGATGATTGATGGTTGATGATTGATGATTGCAAATTGATGATTGATGATTGCTGACTGATGAAAGATGATTGATGATTGATGATCGCTGATTGGTGAATGAAGGTTGATGATTGATGATTGATGACTGATGATTCATGATTGATGATTGATGACTGATGATTGATGTTTGATGATTGATGATTGATGATTGATTATTGATGATCGATGATTGATGATTCATGATTGATGATTGATGACTGATGATTGATGTTTGATGATTGATGATTGATGATTGATGATTGATGATTGATGATTGATGATTGATGATTGATGATTGATGATTGATGATTGATGATTGATGATTGATGATTGATGATTGATGATTGATGATTGATGATTGATGATTGATGATTGATGATTGATGATTGATGATTGAGGATTGATGATTGATGATTGATGATTAAGTATTGATGATTAATGATTGATGATTGATGACTGATGATAATGCTTGCTGATTGATAACTGAAGATTGATGATCGATCCTTGAATATTGACGCTATCTAATTCATGGTTGATGATTGATGATTGTTGATTGATGATTGATGATTGATGATTGATGATTGCTGATTGATGATTGATGATTGATGAGTGATTATTGATGATTGATGATTGATGATTGATGAATGATGATTGATGATTGATGATTGATGATTGATGATTGATGATTGATGATTGATGATTGATGATTGATGATTGATGATTGATGATTGATGATTGATGATTGATGATTGATGATTGATGATTGATGATTGATGATTGATGATTGATGATGGATGATTGATGATTGATGATTGATTATTGATGATTGATGATTGATGATTGATGATTGATGATTGATGATTGATGATTGATGATTGATGATTGATGATTGATGATTGATGATTGATGATTGATGATTGATGATTGATGATTGATGATTGATGATTGATGATTGATGATTGATGATTGATGATTGATGATTGATGATTGATGATTGATGATTGATAATTGATGGTTGATGATTGATGATTGATGATTGATGATTGATGATTGACGATTGATGATTGATGATTCATGATTGATGATTGATGATTGATGAATCATGATTAATGATTGATGATTGATGATTGATGATCGATGATTGATGATTGATGATTGATGATTGATGATTGATGATTGATAATTCGTGATTAAGGATTAATGATTAATGATTGATGATTGATGATTGATGATTGATGATTGATGATTGATGATGGATGATTGATGATTGATGATTGATGATTGATGATTGATGATTGATGATTGATTATTGATGATTGATGATTGATGATTGATGATTGATGATTGATGATTGATGATTGATGATTGATGAGTGATGATTGATGATTGAAAATTGATGATTGATGATTGATTATTGATGATTGATGATTGATGATTGATGTTGATGATTGATGATTAATGATTGATGATTGATGATTGATGATTAATGATTGATGAATGATGATTGATGATTGATGATTGATGATTGATGATTGATGATTGATGATTGATGATTGATTATTGATGATTGATGATTGATGATTGATAATTGGTGATTAAGGATTAATGATTAATGATTGATGATTGATGATTGATGATTGATGATGGATGATTGATGATTGATGATTGATGATTGATGATTGATGATTGATTATTGATGATTGATGATTGATGATTGATGATTGATGATTGATGATTGATGATTGATGAGTGATGATTGATGATTGAAAATTGATGATTGATGATTGATTATTGATGATTGATGATTGATGATTGATGTTGATGATTGATGATTAATGATTGATGATTGATGATTGATGATTAATGATTGATGAATGATGATTGATGATTGATGATTGATGATTGATGATTGATGATTGATGATTGATGATTGATGAGTGATGATTGATGATTGATGATGAATGACTGATGATTGATGATTGATGATTGATGATTGATAATTGATGATTGATGATTGATGATTGAAGATTGATGATGGATGATTGATGATTGATGATTGATGATTGATGATTGATGATTGATGATTGATGATTGATGATTGATGATTGATGAATGATGATTGATGTTTGATGATTGATGGTTGATGATTGATGATTTCAAATTGATGATTGATGATTGCTGACTGATGAAAGATGATTGATGATTGATGATCGCTGCTTTATGATTGATGATTGATGGGTGAAGATTGACGATTGATGATTGATGATTGATGATTGATGATTGATGATTGATGATTGATGAGTGATGATTGATGATTGATGATTGATGATTGATGATTGATGATTGATGATTGATGATTGATGATTGATGATTGATGATTGATGATTGATGATTGATGATTGATGATTGATGATTGATGATTGATGATTGATGATTGATGATTGATGATTGATGATTGATGATTGATGATTGATGATTGATGATTGATGATTGATGATTGATGATTGAACGTTGATGATTGATGATTGAACGTTGATGATTGAACGTTGATGATTGATGATTGATGATTGATGATTGATGATCGATGCTTGATGATTGATGATTGATGATTGATGATTGATGATTGATGATTGATGATTGATGAATGATGATTGATGAGTGATGAGTGATGAGTGATGATTTATGATGGATGACTGATGATTGATGATTGATGATTGATGATTGATGATTGATGATTGATGATTGATGATTGATGATGGATGATTGATGATTGATGATTGATGATTGATGATTGATGATTGATGATTGACGATTGATGATTGATGATTGATGATTGATGATTGATGATTGATGATTGATGATTGATGATTGATGATTGATGATTGATGGTTGATGATTGATAATTGATGGTTGATGATTGATGATTGATGATTGATGATTGACGATTGATGAATGATGAATGTGATTGATGATTGATGATTGATGATTGATGATTGATAATTGATGATTGATGATTGATGATTGATGATTGATGATTGATGATTGATGATTGATGATTGATGATTGATGATTGATGATTGATGATTGATGATTGATGATTGATGATTGATGATTGATGATTGATGATTGATGATTGATTATTGATGATTGATGATTGATGATTGATGATTGATGATTGATGATTGATGATTGATGATTGATGATTGATGATTGATGATTGATGATTGATGATTGAAGATTGATGATTGTAGGTTGATGATTGATGATTGCAAATTGATGATTGATGATTGGTGACTGATGATTGATGATTGATGATCGCTGAAAGGTGAATAATGGTTGATGATTGATGATTGATGAGTGATGACTCATGATTGATGATTGATTAATGATGATTGATGTTTGATGATTGATGATTGATGATTGATGATTGATGATGGATGATTGATGATTGATGATTGATGATTGATGATTGATGATTGATGATTGATGATTGATGATTGATGATTGATGGTTGATGATTGATGATTGATGATTGATGATCGCTGATTATTGAATGATGGTTGATGATTGATGATTGATGAGTGATGATTCATGATTGATGATTGATGACTGATGATTGATGTTTGATGATTGATGATTGATGATTGATGATTGATGACTGATTATTGATGATCGATGATTGATGATTGATGATTGATGATTGATGATTGATGATTGATGATTGATGATAGATGATTGATGATTGATGATTGATGATTGATGATTGATGATTGATGATTGATGATTGATGATTGATGATTGATGATTGATGATTGATGATTGATGATTGATGATTGATGATTGATGATTGATGATTGATGATTGATGATTGATGATTGATGATTGATGATTGATGATTGATGATTGATGAATGATGTTTGATGTTTGATGATTGATGGTTGATGATTGATGATTTCAAATTGATGATTGATGATTGCTGACTGATG
This sequence comes from Stratiomys singularior, assembly GCA_954870665.1. Lineage (NCBI taxonomy): Eukaryota > Metazoa > Arthropoda > Insecta > Diptera > Stratiomyidae > Stratiomys > Stratiomys singularior. The sequence continues at coordinate 78,549 of CATOZT010000325.1, forward strand.
AAAGATGATTGATGATCGCTGCTTGATGATTGATGGTTGAAGATTGACGATTGATGATTGATGATTGATGATTGATGATTGATGATTGATGATTGATGAGTGATGATTGATGGTTGATGATTGATGATTGATGATTGATGATTGATGATTGATGATTGATGATTGATGATTGATGATTGATGATTGATGATTGATGATTGATGATTGATGATTGATGATTGATGATTGATGATTGATGATTGATGATTGAACGTTGATGATTGATGATTAAACGTTGATGATTGAACGTTGATGATTGATGATTCATGATTGATGATTGATGCTTGATGATTGATGATTGATGATTGATGATTGATGATTGATGATTGATGATTGATGATTGATGATTGATGAGTGATGATTGATGATGGATGAATGATGATTGATGATTGATGATTGATGATTGATGATTGATGATTGATGATTGATGATTGATGATTGATGATGGATGATTGATGAATGATGATTGATGATTGATGATTGATGATTGATGATTGATGATTGATGATTGATGATTGATGATTGATGATTGATGATTGATGGTTGATGATTGATAATTGATGGTTGATGATTGATGATTGATGATTGATGATTGATGATTGACGATTGATGATTGATGTATGTGATTGATGATTGATGATTGATGATTGATGATTGATGATTGATAATTGATGATTGATGATTGATGATTGATGATTGATGATTGATGATTGATGATTGATGATTGATGATTGATGATTGATGATTGATGATTGATGATTGATGATTGATGCTTGATGATTGATAATTGATGTTTGATGATTGATGATTGATGATTGATGCTTGATGATTGATGATTGATGATTGATGATTGATGATAAATGATTGATGAATGATGATTGATGATTGATGATTGATGATTGATGATTGATGATTGATGACTGATGATTGATGATTGATGATTGATGATTGATGATTGATGATTGATGATTGATGATTGATGATTGATGATTGATGATTGATGATTGATGATTGATGATTGATGATTGAAGATTGATGATTGTAGGTTGATGATTGATGATTGCAAATTGATGATTGATGATTGGTGACTGATGATTGATGATTGATGATCGCTGAAAGGTGAATAATGGTTGATGATTGATGATTGATGAGTGATGACTCATGATTGATGATTGATTAATGATGATTGATGTTTGATGATTGATGATTGATGATTGATGATTGATGATTGATGATTGATGATGGATGATTGATGATTGATGATTGATGATTGATGATTGATGATTGATGATTGATGATTGATGATTGATGATTGATGGTTGATGATTGATGATTGATGATTGATGATCGCTGATTATTGAATGATGGTTGATGATTGATGATTGATGAGTGATGATTCATGATTGATGATTGATGACTGATGATTGATGTTTGATG